>JAVQJL010031518.1:0-27848 GCA_036024295.1 Nannoperca obscura | reverse complement strand
GAGATCTGGAGACTGGCTAGGCCACTCCAGGACCTTGAAATGCTTCTTACGAAGCCACTCCTTCGTTGCCCGGGCGGTGTGTTTGGGATCATTGTCATGCTGAAAGACCCAGCCACGTTTCATCTTCAATGCCCTTACTGAGGTTTTCACTCAAAATCTCACAAAACATGGCCCCATTCATTCTTTCCTTTACACGGATCAGTCGTCCTGGTCCCTTTGCAGAAAAACAGCCCCAAAGCATGATGTTTCCACCCCCATGCTTCACAGTTGGTATGGTGTTCTTTGGATGCAACTCAGCATTCTTTCTCCTCCAAACACGACAAGTTTTTACCAAAAAGTTCTATTTTGGTTTCATCTGACCATGACATTCTCCCAATCCTCTTCTGGATCATCCAAATGCTCTTTAGCAAACTTCAGACAGGCCTGGACACGTCTGGCACTGCAGGATTTGAGTCCCTGGCGGCGTAGTGTGTTACTGATGGTAGCCTTTGTTACTTTGGTCCCAGCTCTCTGCAGGTCATTCACTAGGCCCCCCCATGTGGTTCTGGGATTTTTGCTCACCGTTCTCATGATCATTTTGACCCCACAGGGTGAGATCTTGCGTGGATCAAGGGAGATTATCAGTGGTCTTGTATGTCTTCCATTTTCTAATAATTGCTCCCACTGTTGATTTCTTCACACCAAGCTGCTTACCTATTGCAGATTCAGTCTTCCCAGCCTGGTGCAGGTCTACAATTTTGTTTCTGGTGTCCTTTGACAGCTCTTTGATCTTGGCCATAGTGGAGTTTGGAGTCTGACTGTTTGAGGTTGTGGACAGGTGTGTTTTATACTGATTACGAGTTCAAACTGGTGCCATTAATACAGGTAATGAGTGGAGGACAGAGGAGCCTCTTAAATAAGTTACAGGTCTGTGAGAGCCAGAAATCTTGCTTATTTGTAGGTGACCAAATACTTATTTTACTGAGGAATTTACCAATTAATTCATTAAAAATCCTACAATGTGATTTGACTTTCCCCCCATTCTGTATCTCATAGTTGAAGTGTACCTATGATGAAAATTACAGGCTTCTCTCATCTTTTTAAGTGGGAGAACTTGCACAATTGTTGGCTGACTAAATACTATTTTGCCCCATTGTATATATATGTATGTAATGGCTTTAGGAATAGCTGCTGCAACCCAATCCAGAACTCATATTAAAACAGACAAATTAGTTAATAAGATCAGAATGTTTTCATAGATAATTTAGGAGCTTTATTATTACACATTGAAAAAGATGCTGTAGGTCAAAGTAAACCATCTGCACAGTAAGTTTCTTAACCTCCAGCAGCCAGAGAGCATTCTGAGGTCTCTGACAGGGTAGTGTGCCACTACAGCAGGTTACTGTAGATTATTAATAAGCAGGTGTACACAGTCTTCTGCGTTTGTTTGGGAAGTCTGGCACGCAAACCCTCCAGTAGCTCTTCAAAAGCCTCCCAAAGAGGAGAGTGCCCACAGACAGCAGGGATGACAAGGGAATTAAGAGAAAGGCAGGCTGAGGTTCAATGTGGAGTTTTTCCCCCTTTCTTTTTAAAAGGCTGTGTGTGTGTGTGTGTGTGTGTGTGTGTGTGTGTGTGTGTGTGTGTGTGTGTGTGTGTGTGTGGAGGCAGACATTGTTATGAAATATTTATCACTTGAAACTTCAAGTTAATTTAAAGTGACTTTCCTAATTGAAGCGGTGTGGCTGGCCTCAAAACAGGCACTGTAGGATGATGGAAGGATAATAATGGCTTTTATAGTGTCTTGTGTGTGTGTGTGTGTGTGTGTGTGTGCACACGTGTGCGTGTGTGTGTGTGTAAGTAGAGATTTATGCTTCATGCAAAGATAAAACCACAAAATGAAAGGCTTTCTTTGGTGATTAAGCAAGCCAACTTGGATAATTAAATTCGCCATTTTCATTGACTCTTCTTCTCTTTATCGTCTCTTTATCATAATTAATGTGATGTTATCCCCTCCCGCCACTGCTGCTTTTGCATTATAATGCTCTCAATAGCTCTTGATGATAACTGTCTGTCCCGTCTTCTGCCTCTCGGTCTCTATCTGAAGCACTAATTATCTCTTACAGCAACTCTTATGTGCCCGGTTACAGCGGTGCCCTAATTATAACACAACAAACATTTTGTTTTAGCCGCTGGGTGCCATTTGTTTTGACAAATGCACAGTCAAGTTCACTTTAGCTCTTGGTATCCTTGAGCACGTTCACTGGTAAGCAATGTCAGAGCAGCTGTTTGGTATTGACAAGGCAAACATTTTAAATGGGATGAGTTTCATTCATTAGGTAAATGAGAAAGTCTTGAGTTCCGGCCAAAGACGTTATTTATATTTGGTGAATATAGTGAGCCAAGTCCTGAGTAGTCTGCTGGCAATGCTGCCATTGGTACAATTGTGCATTTTTACATTTCTGTTGGAATGTTTACCTTGAATTTTCAATTAGGAACAAAAGGATGTCTCTATTAAAAGCTGCAGCAGATAAATAATGCATTATATTAACACAGAAGTCACTGTTGAGAATTTGTGAATGTGTCCAATGCTAAGATAGTCAGATATAACAGAGTTTTCTCTTTGCCGCTTTAGATGGCTGGCTCCCCATCAGGGTTTGTTTCATGTCCTCCAATCACTGTTGCGTAAAAAGAAGAAAAATCCCTGGAGGTGATATATGAGCCCAACAGAAAGTTTGAAGGAATGTATTTCATAAATATAAATGAATATGGAGGCAAAGGGAGGAGAGGATTTTTTCCCTCACAAACCTGGAGCAAAATGTTAATGAGTTCAACAGCACAAAAACTAAATAGGTATTAAATCCATGTAACTTTGGCTTTTGAAAACTCGTTAACATTTTGCAGGCTAAAGCATTTATTTGGCTTCATTATAAGGTTCAAGCAGGGCTCTTTGGCAACTACTTGTGTAACCATTTGTGCTCACACTTTTAAGCATTTAAAATGTAGACACAGTCTCATACAGTAGACATCAAGACCATTCAGATAAATTGCATGTTTATTAAATGTGCCATGGTCCAAATATTTACAGTAACCTCCCCTCTTTTGTTTAAAGTGTCATTAGCAGTTTTTGGCCATGGGGTGGCAGTGCAGACCCACTATCAGTACATGTAGGATAGGGAAGAAGAATCAGGAGCAGAGAGAAAAGAATGAACTTATCAGTGGTGGAAAGTACCGTTAAGAGTGAAACTTTGTATTTGTTACTCCACATTTATTTACTATGCAGATTGACTCAACATTATGCATTGCTATAGATGAAACTACCAGTCGATATATAAAGAAGTCAGAATTAACTCCACCTCAACCAACAACAGTAAAATGCAAATAGTAAGTATTATTATACCACTCACAGGGCCATTGAACTGGATAATGAGTATTTTTACTTTTGATAGTTTTAGTAAATTTTATTTTAGTAATTTTAATTAAAGGAATAGTTCAATGTTTTGTTAAACAAAAGACAATTTGAAGTTGGATGGGAGGTTATGTGCCAGACTATTTCTCGGCTTGGGAATTGTTGTTTTTACACATTGGTTTTTATAAGGATTAAACAAATGAAATACCATGTTCTCATTAGTGAGCTTTAGAGGTGCTGGTAGGCGGATTTTCTTATCTTCTGGCTTCAGAAAGGCAGTTTCTCCCTGTTTCCAGTCTCAATCAATCTTCTCCCATAACTCTTGGCAGAAAAGGAAATTAGTGTTTTTCCATAAATATTTGCTTTAGGTTAGAGTTTGAATGCAGGACTTGTACATGTAATGGAGTATTATTACAGTGTTGTGTTGTTACATAAACCTGCTATAACCAATTATTTTGTCCACTTGGCAGCAGAGGAAACAAGTTGTGAACACAATATAAAATCACCTTTTAAGTTGATATGTCAAACCTGTTAGAAAATAGTTGCTTATTTACTCATCCAGCTGTTACAGAGCAACATTACAACAAAGTACCCTGAGATAACTTTGTTATGATATGGCGTGATTTAAATAAAACTGAAGTGAATTATAGGTGAAACATTCATTTGGAGTCATGTTTCTGGCCACCAGGTGAATGTAAGTGTTTCTTTTAGCTGTATTTGTGGTCTCTAACATTTCCTGAGAGGAATATGTGGCTGCCATGTTAGATAGTCACTATCTGTGTATGTCTGCCATTTCTAAGCAGCTAGTGAACAGGGGTTTTTAGAGCTTTTTTATTGAAAACAGCTGCCTGCTGCGACCGAAAGTGACAGAGCGAACCAAAACAGTAAAGTTGCGTGCCCAATGGCTAAAGAATGAGCTGAAACTTGCTGTATGCAGGCTGTATTCAGACCAAAACAAGCATTTTGGTGATTAACACAGGGTTGTGTGGCAGTGTGGGAGTGTCAGTACATGGCCATGCTGATTGTAGCACAAGTTTAAATACTAACCAGCAATCCCAACTTGAGTGATACAACACCAAGTGACTGCACAGTGATTAACATATTTGTACTCTCATGCGGCAGGAATAAACAGCTGATGTACAGTCATCATCATCTCTCCCATCTTTACGGTTGCTCAGTAAATAAGGTTCTTCTTCACCTGGCTGTTGGTCCCATTCTGATCGCTGGTGAGATTGGCCACGTGTCGTTGGTTAATGCCGCCATATTTGGTTGCGTTTCTCCAAAAGTTAAATCTGTTTTACCTTTTTGCCAGAGGGCTGCTGCTGTGTTTTCAGTGGCCCCCACCACTGCAGCCTAAATGCACTTCCCAACATTCAAATGAACACGAGGACTACCATTTTCGCCGCTGTGCCTGATTTGGTCTGAATAAAACTCCATAAAGCTACAGATTTGGGTTATAAATATTTGTAGGATCATTGCTGCAAGCAACCTCTTTTAACATTTTCATTAACTGTTACTATAAAAATATAAATTGTAGCTGCTTTAAGTAAAGATCTGAATACTTCCCAGATTATTGCATCAGAAATGATATATAGCAAGCATAACCGTTCACATTAATCGAATCAATATTCACTTAAAATGACTCAGCGAGCCTGCTGTTTCTGACACCTTTGGTGGATGCGTTCTACAGGCAGCAATTGCAAGATCTCTCTCCCTCCTGTGAATTGTGTGATTTTACCTCTTGACCCCCCAGCTGTGAGGAGTGATGATCTGTCATGGTCTCCCACCTGAACCAAGCACCAACTTCATTTAGCTCAACACCGATGGTGTAATAGACATGGAGGGGATCGATGCTGAGGTGACAATGAATTAATACCACATGGTAAGTTATTTGTACACTGATGGTAAATCAGAATTGTTGGATTAAACCACAGAGTGTTATATATATATGAACATGCTGAATATTATTAGACTCCTATATTCCACTATACTCCAATATATACTGTACTATACTGCAATAATCCACTGCAGACTTTTAAAACCACTGCCATTAACAGTCAGGTAATGTTACATTTTATCCACAGTCTGTAGATAATCTGTCCACAGTCCAAAATGTAGTTTTCCTGCAGATTGTTGAGCTCTCATTGCTAAACCAGCCTCCTGGGAAGGTTATATAGACATTATTACAAACAGCTTCGTCGCCTACTGTTCTGAGATCTGAGTCATTTTCATCCTCTGCCTTCCCATTTTTTCACTGCAGCCCATGCCGCATCCCCGGGAATAACAATCATTAATCTGAACTTGTGTTGAGCAACTGCCTGAAACCTCAGCCAGTTTGTTTTGTTTGTGGCCACCCCGGGACGTAAAAACACCGGCAGGGAATGCTAATCACGAACAGTTAAATTATGAGCATGTACGTCTGAGTTAGTCGGTCCACAGTGGATATCCTGCAGATGGAGATGAGTGCATGACAGCAGTGGAATTTTCTCTCACAGTGAGAAGCAGCTCCATCAGACGCACGTGTCTCCCTCAGCTCCTCTAGCTAATGTTGCAGGTGTTTACCCCTAGGGAGGAGAATTACTGCCACGCCACCCACAGCTATTGTGATAACTACTCTGTTTCTACATAGTGATGCTGTAATCTTAACTGAACAGTGTAAACCTTAATTTCCTTTCCTCGTCGTTGAGGCATGAGGAATCATCATTCTGGCGGACAACAGGAAGAAAGAGCAATATGGAGAGACATACAGAAACACTGAGGTAACAATACAGGTAGACGCAAATAAAGAGGTACAGATGCCCAATTTCCCTGGTACATTGAACACATGGTTCACATGCAAATTCAAATGGAGACAAACTGTAGGCTACTACAGTACTAAATTGCAGAACCAGGGTGCAGTCAAACAACAGCAGTGCAAATAGGCTGCTGTCATGTCTCCCATGCTTCCAAGTCATGCTGTGAGCGTTTTGGAAGCGACCACATGAAGAGACACATCATTGCGAAATTGCACTAAAAAGTGACCTTGTCCTTCTTTATGACATTTGCATCTCCTTCCGCCAGTGTGATTGTCCCATAATAGGGTCACAGCATGCCTGTGGGACTCAATAAGAAGTTTAGAATGATCTTATTGTGCTGTTTTATCTCTTCTTATATCACCAACTTCCTGTGTTACTTGGTAACTGAGTGACAATGACATTAACACTTTAATGCCATTTTTATTCCTCACTCTATGAATACAGTAATATTGCTGTACAGTGTGACCATTGTTTTTTTTTTTTGTGTCTTTTTAATCTATTTTATCTAAGTTTTAGTCTAGCTTCTTTTTAACTTTTTAAATATTTATTTTATTATAACTTGCAAATCAATTTGATCACATTTTTGTCATTTTTTTCTTGTCTGCATTGGTCTCAAATTAAATTGCTTTTTGTATATAGTTATATATATTGTAATAGCTATAAAAATAAAGTTTGATTGATTGATGTGAGTGTATTCAGATCTTTTATTTAAGGAAAAGTAGTGTAGTGTAAATACTCAATTGCAAGTAAAAGTACTGTATTCAAAACGTTAAGTATAAGTACACAGATATAATCAGCTAATTGTACTCAAAGTATCAATAAATGTTCTGAGACAGATAAATTATCCTTGTGACTGATATATGTTATTATATATCATTTTATTTAATTATTAATGTTGTTGCATTTTTGCATCTTAAAGTTGTATCTGCTGGAGGTGAAGCTCATTTTAAGTACTTTGTAACATGACATTATATTTTATATACAGATCATATTTTTTGCAGGTAAAATCATCCTCATTAAACTCAACATGTCACCTTCAGATGACCAAAATAAATCAGGGTTCTTCAACTCCTCAAGTGACTGTGCATGGAGCAGTGGAACACAAAATCAAGCTCATCCTCAACAACACCAACATCACAGAACACAACACACAACATGCTGCTTTTCAGGAACACCTTTATATCTGCCTCAATTGGCAGCAGGAGCTGAGCACATAGGGACCTCTGCTCTCTCTAAATGAAATGTGACATTATGGTTTTGTTTAGTAATCTTCAGTTTGAACGTAGTTTCTGAGCCCTGGCTTATTCCAAATATCCAATTTTCATTGTTCCTCATGTTTCTTTAGGCAAGGCAGCTTTATTTATATTGCACATTTAAAACAGAGAGGCAATTAAAAGTGCTTTATAAGCAAAGAAAAGCATTAGAATGAAATTCAAAACAATGAGAATAAAATAATTTAAAATGAGATAAAATTAAATAAAAGACAGTTACAGTGTAGTAATAGTAGTTTTGTTATATTACACTTAAAATTATTCCCAATAATATAATGCATATCAGAAAGAGAAAATATTGCTGAAACGTTCTTGACCGAGGATAAATGTATGCTGAATGAATGATCGATGAGTAGCAGGGTAAAATAATGGAGTTGTGTAACTTAAAAAAGTGTAAAGATGTGAAATATTGATGAGGTATTTCCCTCACCCCAGTGCAGTGCTCGGTTTCATTGGTAACACTTTAACAGGTAACACTCAGTGGTAACCTGAACATTTTAATCTCCACCTTTATTAAATCAATTAATAAATGTTTTTCAACACAATATAACCCGCTCTTACTGCCTTTATAAAGCATCAATAACTGGTGTTTAACTAGTTAAGAAATGTTTAATAACAACATAGCTGTAATTATATATTTTTCAAGAAATGTAATTAAATGTAACACTTCCCCATCTGTGATTGATGTACATGTGTATGAGCAGTTAAGAAATGCTTTATTACACTGTTCATGTATAATTATTACTCAGTTATAGTGTGCATATGGTCAGTGTTGAACTGTTTATACATACATTCTTTTTATTATTATTGTAAATTTTCTATGTAGTGGTTTTATTTAAATTCTTTCTGTATATATCTATGCTCTTGTTGGCACCCACACACCAAAACAAATTCCTTGTATGTGTAAACCTACTTGGCAATAAATCTGGTTCTGATTCTGATTCTGGGGTTATATTTATTGACAAAATGCATTCATAAACACTTAAAATGCATATAACACAACGTTAAAATGCATGTTATAGATTGTTAATAAAAGCATGTATTACAGGTTTATATAGTCTACTGCTTATAAAGGTTAAATAAAAGTTGTTAAAATAAGCAACAAAACCCAATTTAGATTCCTTAAAACAACATCTTACACACCACATGGGCGTGTGATATAATGCGTAATCTGCATGAAGCAAGAAGAGAAAAAGTTTGCGGTTCCAGTGTGAATCCGTGAGACTTCACTACATGAGCAGTGCGCGAGGCTCTCAGGAGCACACAGGCTCTGCAGGAAGCTCTCACTCATGACTGTGAGAGCAGTGAGACAGGAGCAGGGCGCAGAGCTGCCTGCAAACACCTCTTCTCTCAAAACTTCAACCAATAACTGAGGCTTCATCGACTTAGTATTATGTGTGTATGGAAAAGGTATTGGAGTTTCATTTGATGGCTTTGCAATATCAGGGGCTGACTTTGTTGGAGAGGAAAAGGCTGTTTGACTGGATTATATGTGGATGAAATTAGGTTTCTGGAGGATTTATGGTCGTTGGACTTTTGGAGTAGGACCCTGCAGTTTATTGCAATCCATTTGTTGGTGATTTTCTGTGAATGCCTGGTGTAATTTTCACAGAGCTACATCCTCCTGTTATGGAAAACCTCACCATGGATAACATGACTGTGGAGAATGACACGGCGGTGCAGGACAATCAGACCCTGGGTGTTTGGACTGACTACACAGTTGAATACAAAGTGGTCAGTGTGTTTTTCGTGTCCCTCATATGCGGACTGGGGATCGTGGGGAATGTGATGGTCATAATGGTAGTGCTGACCACCAAACACATGCGGACTCCCACTAACTGTTACCTGGTGAGTCTGGCCGCGGCTGACCTGATGGTCCTGACGGCCGCCGGGCTGCCCAACATCACCGACGCCCTGTACGGACAATGGGTGTTCGGCTACGCGGGCTGCTTGGGGATCACTTATTTCCAGTACCTGGGAATCAACGCGTCCTCGTGCTCCATCACCGCCTTCACCGTGGAGCGCTACATCGCCATCTGCCACCCTATCAAGGCGCAATTCCTGTGCACTTTATCCAGGGCAAAGAAAATCATCATGCTGGTCTGGGCGCTCACCTCCGTCTACTGCGTCATGTGGTTCTTTCTGTCAGACACTACAAAGTTAGTGTACGACAACGTGGTGCTGCTCAGCTGCGCCTACAAAGTGTCCAGGAGTCACTACCTGCCCATTTACTTCACCGATTTCGCGGTGTTTTACGTGCTGCCTCTCATGCTGGCCACAGTTCTGTACGGACTGATCGCCCGAATACTTTTCCTGAACCCGCTGCCGTCGGATCCCAAGGACAGTACCAAGAAGTGGAAGAAGGAGACGAGCCAGGGAGGGAGGATGGTCAGCACCAGCTCCTCCAGCAGCACCACGGCTGCTTCCCGCAGACAGGTGGGGGACTGTTTGCTCATTCACATTATCACTGCGTAATGATCGTGTTTGCCTTGGTGTGTGCTTGTGTGAGTAGGGGAGAAGGGTCCAGCTGCACCACAGGTCAGATAAATGTCCTCCAATCAGAAACAACTTTAAGTTATGCCAATCAAGCCCCTCATTCAACCCCCTCGCGCTCAGTTGCTTTAAAAATGATATCAGAGAGAACCACCAGGTTTTGTGTAAAAAGAAAGAAAAAGCACAACTTGTCAATAAAATGTGATTTCTGAGGAAAATAACGTGCCGATTAAAAAAAAAGGAATAATGCACTGACCATTTGGTCCAATTTTAATAAAATATTGATTTCAGAAATCACGTTAAATGAAACATTTACTGTGTTTGGCTGACTTCACTATTTGGGCCCCCACAAACATACTGCTATAGTTGTAATAATAATAATAATAATTGCAATACTTTGTTTTTCTTTTCTTCTCACCTACCCAGTATGTAGACAGCAACGTGGTGGATACACTTCCCTTTGCCACAAACTGAGTTTGCAAATTTGATAGAGGGTACCACAATGTTAAGTATGTTTTTGAGCTTTTAACGATAATCTCCAACAGCCCAAACGCAGCCTTAGGAAGATCTGTAGGCACATGAGACATTTTAATATGCACTTTCTATTAAACTTTGTTTGCTAGATTTTTTTTGTAAATGTTACAACTGAGCTCCCCTACTTATGTACTTTCTTTATATACAGTGATATAAAGTGCTGCCAGCACTCAATTCTTAATGAAATGTGAACACATCTAGGACTCCAGTTTGGCACTTTTCTTCAGTGGAACAGAGCTGAGACACATTTTTTAAATTTTAAAGCCGGGGTGTCAAATTCATTTTCATCAGCATTATGGTTGCCCTCAAAGGGCCGGTTGTAAATGTAAGACAACATAGTGTATCTATTTGTTATCATTTTGCCTTTACATTCAATATATTATTGGTTTTAGTAACAACTTAATAATTAATTACTAGCTCTGAAAGCAGAATTCTAGGGAAAAATAATGGCAAGCAGACATTCAAGTGTACAACAATTTGTACATTTATTTGATGAATGTAATATAAAAAGTAGCTGATGTAACAAATTCAAAATAACAATTTGGTTTGTTTCAGTCTTGGTAGACTTATTATAGCCCACAATGAAATAGCCCATTCAAACGATTGTTTTCATGTGTACATACCGACACTGGAAGGTTCTGGTTCATGTTACTCAGACATGATGTGGACAATGTGGGGTGAGAGAGTGACCAAGTAGATCTAAGTGAACACCTGGGTATCATCCTAATCCATGGACCAGTCACATTGTTAAAACCCTAATTCTGGTCCCGGCACACTTGACAACACACTTTCAGCATACACTGCTTCAAAAACGCACCTTATGAAAAACACTTTGACAATCTGGCAATTTCTTCACCCACAATAAAGCTGGCTTTCTATGCTGCATTATTTTTCTGTAACTTTTACAAACACATTCTGTTGAGAACGCACTCTGCCTTTTATTTCTTGGACTTTTTGTTGCTTTTCTTGGTGGCTAAGTTTAGTAAGGTTAGTTAGCTCCGCGTTTGGTGTCAAAGTGCCATCATAAATTGTACTCTGCCACTGCCTCATTACAAAGGAGACATACCAGCTTGTCTCCATTAATCACAAACATGTATTCGCTTTCCCACCCCTAATTATATTGCCTTCCCTCTGCGTCAGCTTTCTTTTTGTTGGACATTTTGCTAGGCTGCTACTATTAATGTTACTAGCTACAACCACTCCGCTAGAATGCCACTGCTTGAAGAGGCAAAATATTATATTGCTAAACATACATCACATCTAGACATGATGACATCTACATCTAGATGCCTTCATTGCGCAGGACACCATGCTTCCGTAACAGCATAGAATTGTATTGTGCAACTATATTTTTTGCATGCTCTCGCAGGCCACATAAAATGACGTGCTGGGCCAGATTCGGCCCGGGGGCCCTGAGTTTGACACATGTCCAAGCATCCATACAGCGGCTCACAGTAAACAGATTCCAACTGACAAAAGTGATAAGTCAACAGGGTTTTTTTGTATCACGTTTTGTTTATATTTAAGGACGTTTTCTTTATTAGAGCTCATGAATTTTTTTCATGTGCATGCCTGAGAAAAATGGTAAATGGTAAATAAAACAAATATAACAAATAAAACACTCTGGCTCATCACCCCTGCAGTAATCTCAAACCAAGGCCATGTTTCATCCTCCTCTGACATCCTCTTTCCTCTGTAAAAAGCTTATAAGACCCTGCTAACCCTCCACTTTGGTAAAAATAACACAGAATCCTCTAAAGGCATAGACACAGCGTGCCAGACACACAGGTAGATAACTGGGGCTAGACGTTTGTTTATCAGATCACTGGAAGAAGCCTTCCTGGAATGACAGGGGGGCGTGGTACCCTGAAGGAGATCCATGCTCTCTTGGATAGTCTAATCAGTAAACACCAAACTCAAATAGGCTTTTGACTGTTTCTCCATCAGTACGGCTTGTGGTATATCTTTGACTACACACAATCACGTGTTTCTGGTGGTCAGCTCATTGTGGACACAAGGAACAATTCATACCACCCATCATGAACAATAGTGAATTAACTAAAGGTCAAACAGTAATGAGGATCTAGGATTAGGTTCACTCACTGATGACGCTGGCAGCACCCCTATCCAATTCAATAAGACTCACCTGACTGCAGCTAAGACAACACAACATAAATAGGGATATTATTTAATTAAGTTTCACTTCAGGATTATCATCATATATGTCAGTCTTCCTATTTGGAAATTAATAAAAAATAAATAAAAAGACCACCAACAGATGAAGACTTATAGGAATCAATGGCAGTAATGAAACAAATCATTAACAAGGAACTGACAAATCTGTGGGGTTCGTTTTATTCATTAATAATATGCAAAAATAAAATCCAAAATCAAAACTGTAACCCAAAAGCACTATCATTCCAAAATATGACAAAGAGCTACAATAGTAAATGCAAAGAAATGTTTTTTTTGGTTCATTATTCTTTGCTCATTTTTCTGAGCTCGGAATGTTCCAGGGATTCTGATTGGTGCGGCTCTTCTCCTCTTCATTTGGTCCAATGAACGGTCAGTCATATCCTGCCAGGAACTCTTGGAATCATGGGCGAATATTACTGTGGGGACAGGAGGGTCCGGACCACACATTAGCTCTTGAACACGCTGGTACAACCATCCAGTAGATATAGTTCAGTGTTTCTGCTGGTCACAGTGAAAAAACCCCACACAAAATAAAACAAAGCATTCTGCAATCAATCATCTGATCCACTTCCCCAATACATACACAGTTTGTTTGATACTACTTGATCTACTTGCAAAGCCCAATCCCACCCCCCAACGTAGCCATTACAAACTTCAGTCAGTTCACTAGTGACAGACTAGCCATCTGACAAGGTGGGCAAATGCCAGAAGGGCCGCCCAAACTATGGGCTGCATGGGCCACTCAAAAACAAAAAAGATGCATGATTACATGAAAATCTCTAATGAAATAACTTATTTCAACCCAAAACACTTTATATCAGCCCTTTTATGTGATTCTTAAAAAATAGCCTAACATCTCTTCCCATGATGTCGTTGTTGCTAAAATTACACTGTCAAGTGAAACACAAACGTTTTACCGGCATAAGGTGTATTTTCGTCCGGGAACAGAATGTCTCAAGACAATTTGAGGGCCTTCATGCTCATGAAAAAGCCCTCGTAACTCAAACCCAAGGCAATCTTTTCCCAGTAATTATGTGCCATTCCTCTTCTTATAATCTTTCAAGGCAAGGGTGGACAACACAAGTGTTGGGTACCGTTGCCTTGTCAGCCTTATACCTGAACCTGAGCCTATCTGTTTTGCGATGTAACACAATATTGGCTATCACAGGGTATCTCACCTCATTGCAGTATACTTTGTGGGTTTCTCAATTTGATGTGGTTTGTCAGAAATGGGTGTTACTGTTTGGTTTGGATATTGGGCCGATTTATGTCATCAATGCCAAGGCCATTTTTTGATCCCAGTCCATCACTGCAGTTCACTTTTCAAGATATGAGAAAATGAGCTCCAAAGAAAAGAAGGACAGCCATGCTAGGTACATACTGGGTTGGAGAATAGTGTTTCTGGAATGAGTCTTAAAACTTGGAAATAAGTTAGCCTAAGTAAGCATTTTTGCACTTCCCCTTCCCTCGTCTTAAAGTCAGTGGGTTTCTTGAATGGATTTTTGGTTAGATCCCTGAAATAATTTGTGGTTAACATAAGCTTTATAGATTTTGATAGTAAGTATGTTGGGCGAGGTTTCTTTGGCTTGGCAGTATGTCATGTCAGGGGTATTTTGAGAGTAACCCCTACCCATACTTGTAAGCTTTGTGGGATATAAGTATATAAGTCATTTATGTGACAGGTGGCACAGAGTAAAAATGGGGATTCCGTGTATATATGTTTATATATTTCAGACCTGAAACCCTGCTGGGTTGAAGGCAGATGGAAGTCAGCAGAAAAGTAGGTATACGAACCAGGTTTAAGTAGTTCAGTTATGTTGTTTTTTAATATATATTTTTGGTAATAATGCATTTTTAAGATATTTGTCTCCCTGCAGAGTATCAGTGGTCCATTAGCTGCTCTTGCTGTGTGTTACGTGCCAGGTCATTCCTGGCTTGGGTTGTTTTTTTTTTTCTCTAATGTGTTTCAGGTGATTTCACTTCTGGTAATCAGAAGTCCTCTCCCCCCGCACAGTCCATTGGGTGTTGCTGAGTTTGGCCGGCCTATCAGCACTTGGATGGCCACAAAAAGGAGAGAAACAAAGAGAGAGACTAGGAGAGAAACGGAGACTGGAGAAAGAGAGAGACTAAAGAGAGAATTGACTTGTGCGCACACTTTGAGAAAGAGAGTTAACAACAACCTGACTTCTGTTAAAGTAGTCCCTGCAACTCTGTTCAGAATTACCTGTTGCTTTTCGCCTGGCGGTTGGGATTGTGGACTAGGTAAGAGGGTGTACCCTTTACATTGCACCCACATAGTATCAGATTGTCTAAATACACTAGGTTAGACGTTGTGGCCACCCGTGTATTCGTTTTGGTAACATCCTTTTTAGGCTAGAACACTAGACCATTTGTGTTTATGATTTGTCAATAGACTAGGGCCCCTAGTCAGCCTGTTTTGGTTTGTTCTTTTCATTTGGCACAACATAATTGTCCCTCTTCCTTCCGCCAGCGTGCGGTCATTTTGTGTTAACATATCTATCAAATGAAACTCACTAAAAACTGCATACGGCCGTTGTTTGTCCTACTTTGACGGCCGTCCTGTGTTGGCCTCCCGAGCCAAATAACTGGAGGCGTAACACTGTGGGACTGTTTTTGTTGTTTGTTTGCTGGTTTCTTTGGGGTGGGGGGTTTCTGCCTAGTCTGCCCTGGCAAGGGAGCAGGTAGCGGGCAAAAAGATGTGGGTATTGCCCTTGGGGCAGACTAGTTTTTTTTTCTTTAGTTTTGATTGTTTTTGTTTTTTGTCAATCTGCCTGCTTCCACCACCAATCAAAAACTTTACTCAGGTCGAAACCCAGGCAGTCAGGGCAGGCTCAAGGTGTGGCTGTTAATTGCTCGCAATACAAATAATCAGCGCACAAGACTTATTGATTACAGTATTCACTGGTGTGCTAGTGGAACTCAGCCCCTGCTGTTAGTGATAGCTGGGAAGTCTATAGTGAGAAGGTTAATGGGCAAATATCAATTTTAAAGTTGAATTGTGTAATAAAAAAACCTTCTCTTTGCCTCCTTATGCTAGTGACTTGCAGTGGATCACTAACATTTATTTTAGATTAGCATTATAGACTGAATTAGTTTGCATAGTTGGGAACTACTGCTGTTTTCAGATCAGTTCAGAATTTTACAGTGTTAATTTTTGGAATTAGAGTAATTGTTTGTGAGGACCACATTAAAATGTTTTAACATATTTGGAGGATTAAGGGTTAATCTTGTGTTTATAGTGTTTGAAGTACTGTTTTTCTTGATTTGGTTAGCCTATATCATCTGATTTGAGAACTTGCTTGCTCTTGAATGCACCCCACTGTGAGGACACAGGTGTAACTGCTTTCCTGCTGATTGTATGATGTGTCCTTTAAAAAATTATGAAGGCTTCACATCAAAATGCATCAGCAGGTCCTTGTAAATACAATTACCACAAAAGAATTGAGACATGAATTTTGTTTTTTTTGGTTATTACTTCTGGAATACTGCCCTTTTTTAAAGATCATTGGAGAAAACAAACAAGTTTTGCTTTGAAGAAGCACAAACTGAATATTGAATTGAATTTGGTACTCGGGTAGTTAACTTCTCCAAAGACCCAGTCACACATCAATATTTGTGCAGGACTGTGGCTGCACCATCTTAATCTCATTAAACATACTCAAGTTGACTCAAGCCAAGTGTTTAGGTGGAGCTGCAGCTGTGTTCACAAACATGTCACACTGCAAAAACAGCCCTACTAGAAAGAAGCCAAACATTCTAAAATAGAATCAAAGTGTATTGTATTGAGCAAAAAATGGGCCAATTTTACTTAAAAATGTACTTAAAACTAGCAAACAGTTTAGCCACTGAAAGACCGTAATGGGTCTTGAAACCAAACACAATTCAAATTTTAGCAAATTGTTCTTGGAAAATGTGCTTATATTTAGTGATATGGTCTTGAAATAAGGATATATAATCTAGAATCTACAGTGAAAAAACTGTATATTATGCTTAAAATATGTAGCCAGCCAGTGGATTCTAGCCAGCCAGTGGATTCAAACCAGCAACCCTCTTTGTGGGGTGAGAGGGCTAACCACTGCATCACTGTGTCACCTTAAGTAGATAGACATTAATCTCTCATTTCTTTTCACTTCTTTATTTTTGACTCAGTATATCCAGAGGCTGCACAGAACAAAAGATTCAAAAACAACATAAAGACGATTGGTCAAGGTGAAAAAAAATAAATAAATGTAAGATCTATGGCAAGATAACATGTAACATATGATGATAATGTAAAAAAACAGGGTTTGTACAGCTTTACTGTAAAAGTCAAGACCTTTTCTAGCACTTTAAAGCTACCTAAACCAAAAATGTCCAGACTCTCGAAGTGTTTGGCATCACTCTAAATGTAAATCTAAATCTAATCTGTTCCTATAAATACCAGGTGACAGCAAACAAATATGGCAACAGGATGGTTTCATTTCAAACATTAAAGGATTTTAGGTTTACATGAGTGATTGTAGATGAAACACCAGCATGTTCCTAACATAAAAAAGATAACGGTGAATATTAAGCATTTTCCACACTTTCAAGACTTTGTACAATATTAAGAGGGACTTAATTCTGGTAATTCTAATTTCAAGCATTAAGTTACTCAGAACCAGTAATTAAATCTCAGTAATGGTATAGTATCTTAAGTACTTCAAGACTAAAAAGCTTGAAACAAGTGAAATGCTCATACATAAAAACTGCCTGGTGAAGAAGCATATATTGCTTTGATTTAAGATCATCTTACTTAGATTTCGCTTTTTGCTGTGAGTTGGTGAGCTTGGTGAAAATGACTTTATTTTGTTGGGCATGAAGATCCTCTGTACATCTATCACTGCTTTCAGCTCTGGATAATCTGGTGGTTATTGGTGCAACTGCAGGTCCCAGAATTCACTAGTTGAGTGGGTACTTTGTCAAAATGACATCACAAGAACTAGTGCAGAGGGCTCACTTTCTGACAGGAATAGAAAAGAACCACCGTTTATGTTATTAGTAATACCTATGTTTTCCTACTATGACAAATCAAAAGGTCTGATGTGACACAAACCTTGTGCTGTGACTCATACTGTATAGACTCCATGTGCATGATTGATGAATGAATGACTTATGAATTATCCAGTTTTTCTGTGATTTCCTTTTTGTTGTAGCATTTTTAATGCAAAATTGAATTTTATTAGGTGACAAAGATGCTGGCTGTGGTGGTGATCCTCTTCGCCTTACTTTGGATGCCCTACCGGACCTTAGTGGTAGTCAACTCCTTCCTCGAGACGGCCTACCTGGACACTTGGTTCCTGCTCTTCTGCCGTCTCTGCATCTACCTGAACAGCGCCATCAACCCAGTCATCTACAACGCCATGTCCCAGAAGTTCCGCGCTGCTTTTAAGAAGTTGTGTCACTGTGGCCCTCAGCGTATGGAGAAGCCAGCTTCTTACAGTGTGGCGCTCACCTACAGTGTCATCAAGGATACGTCCAATGGGGAAAGTCCCGACCACTTCACCACAGAAATGGACGAGCTAAACACGCCGACAGACCAGTACTTACCAGCCAGCATCCTGCCAAATGCCAAGAAGATGCCGTTGGAGGAATCTTCCATGTTGAGGAATGATGTCAAAGCCTGACTAAAGACAAACTTTCCACTTAAAAAGGATAGCAGAGATTCTGACAGCTGCAGTATAGATTCAGTCACCCATGGGACATTTTAGAGAGGGTTTAATTAAAAGTACCCAGACAATTCAAAATTGTATTTCTCCAAGGTGTTTTCTCTTGGAAATGTTTCATTTATTTCACAAGAACATTTGCCAAAAGCAAAATAGGATGCTATGAGATGAGCTGACATATAGGCCTTTATTTATTTTGTACAATATAAGTGAAGGGAGATTTCATCAATCTTGCCAAATACAGTTTATTGACACATCGAGACAGCAGTGATTCTTAGTTCTGCAGAGAAAGCCCCTGCTCTTGTCTAATTTGTCTGAAAAACGGGAATCTTTAGTTATTAATGCAGGATGTGATGTACCGAATCTTTCTGATATAATGCAGAGACACCTTTGTGTAAACATTAACTTGAACTGTTAGAGGAAAAAGGTGCATGAGAGCATCCGTCTCCCTCTGCACTCTAAACAGAACCAGACTCTGTTAAACCAAACACTACAATATGTCACACTTAATAGCGGGAAGTTTTAGAAGTGGATATTACAGGGCTGAGTGATATGGCAAAACATTTCATCACAATCATTTTCAGAATCTACAAGATATTAATTATGTCCTCATTTTCTTGAGGTTAAAATGACCACAAACGGTCTAAGCTGCAGACAGATTATCTATTTAAATGAATACATTATACAAAAATAAATAAAATAAAAGATCTACAATCTTGTCAGTGTATCCTGAAGTGTGAAATGTTTACAACCATGGAGCTTATATCCTGGGTCATTTACTTCAGCAGTTAAAATAGTAATGTCAGTTTTTTGCCGGCGTGTTTCTCTGACAGCCTCGCTACTCGTTCCTGCAGGTGGGTCTAATAACTGGTGAGAGTGCAAGCGCTGGCATTCTGCGTGAATTATCGGTTGGGACGTGTTAGATTTTATTTAGCTCTGGTATTTCCCATCCTTGTTGACACTGATTTCTGGCTTTGTTAACAGTATACAACACCAACAGTATCTACAGTAGTGAGTTAAATTAGCCTAGCCTTCTTTGGGACTGTTTTATCAATTTTGAGGTGTCTCTATACAAAGACAAAGGTTTCCCCAAAGGATGTACTCGTCTCTCCCATCAAACCACCCGACTCCTTATACCACAACAAAAGAGGGTGATGTATTTAGCTAACTCACCCAACCCCACTGTGCCTATCTCAGGAAGGGGATTGTCTGTTTATAAAAGAGCGCCATATGACCAGTGGGTTTGTCAGTAACAAGTTGTGTAAGGGATTGCAGTTTAAAATTCAGTAATTGCACATCAGTCAGACCACTCGCATTTGAAATGTTTATAATAGCAGCAGAAGATGCAGTTAGATCTTACTTCTGCCATCCAGGCACCGATCTCATCACTCCCTGCAGATATGTTTACATAGAGATATTGGGGAGTGACAAGCAAAGTAGTAGCAGTACAAGCCATTACTTTGACAGTTTGACATATTGGTAAGACAAGATAGAACTATTTATCTAAAGAGAACCTATTGTATAGTATTTAGTACAATGTAGGAAGAGTGCAAATATAAGATATCAATAAGATGCAAATCCAAAATATGCCAAAAAAGGTTTAATAGGACAGAGGAAAAGTATTTGCTTGATCCAGGTGCTGCAGGTGTGAGGAGGTGGGGAGCTTCCTAAACAGAAATGCGACTCTCAGTAACTCCAAAGTTTTCATATATAGATTTTACATCATATTAGCCATCTTGCTAATGGGAGTTCATGTAGTCACTAGGGCTAACATCAAGCTAGTAGTTGATAGTCAAAAAATACCTCCAAACTGTAGGCTGGCTGCTTTTCTCATCTTTTGTTTTCTACATTTGTTAAATATATAACATGTTTAAAAGCCACAATTAATTGAGCTGAGTAATGAAAGTAACGTAACAAGTACTGTAACAAATGTAATTACTTTAGCTGTTCAGTAATTAATAAAGTAACATTACTTTTAAAATAAATATGTAATGTGTAATAAATAACCTGCCCAACACTGCATATGACTGGTAAGAAACAGCTTTGTTTCTGTGTTGGGAGAGGGTTAATAGTACATTGTCAAGCAGTTTCATTTATCTACAGTGTATCAAAGTTTATCAAGGAAATATTCTGTTGTGATTAGTTTTCATATCTCCCAGACAAAGTGTACCTTCTCAGTGGCACCAAGGTTTTACTAGCAACTCTTTCCTCTTTGTTCATGTACCAACCTCCTCACGAGAAACCATGTAATTCAAATGAATCCAAATGTACAACACGTGACATTTTAATTACTACTAGAGAGAAAGCACAGATATGGAATTACATGACCTTTTGAAAAGGTCCAAGTAAAGAACAGGACAGATATTACACGCACTCACTTAAACCTGCCGTGTAAATTAAGAATATCCTGAGCCATATGTTGCTATCGTCACTGTGAAGATGACTACAGTGGACTCTGCGAGGAGCCTGTGAAGGTCAGTGGTCAGTGTATAATGAGGGAGAAATGTGTAACCCTGATGTGCAGACAGAGAGGCTGTTCGCCTGAGGGTCAGATTGCAGCAGTAGTTCACTGAGATTGGCTAAGATTGCAAAGTGCAGCGCTTTGCTGTGATTGATCTGCTCAGCAAAAGACAGAACAATGATGGAATGTGTAAATAAATTGCGACAAAGTGCCATACTTAAGGTGGTGCAATCCACAGTATGTACACCGTGCTATTAAAAAATAAATATTTCCACTGTTTGCTTGAGCTACATATATGTATAAATTGAAGAGCTCTCAGAAGAGAATGCATACTGAGTGAACTAAATGAAAGGCACCTGTTTCATACTGAGCAGCAGGCTTTTTTGTCTATACTGTAAAGTTGCTTGAAATTGATTGATTGTGCAATGTGGAATTAATTCAATATTGTGTTTTTCAAATGTGTGCCAGGGAGTGTATTTAAAAAAATAATAGCTTGTTTTGGTCTATTGTTCCATCCATGTGTTTTTTATCATTTCGAGCCAGTCAGTGGAAGCTAATAAGCTCCAAAAGTAAAATATGTGAGAAAATGACAATAATAATAATAAAATAAATGTTTGAAGTCTGTGGTTTGTAGCATAAAGTACCACTCATTCGTGCACTTTTATTAATTTCTTCTCTCTCTGTTCTCAGTTGAAAATCTTTTCATTTTTTGGAAAATACCAAACAGTTGTGGTGGAGATGTTTTTTGTTCTGCACAGTGTACAGTTTGCAGCTTGATCACAAGCTTTTGTGATGTGAACACAAAGATGATAAAATCTGATACATGATGTATTTTCATCAGAGGCGACGCTTTGTGCACATTTCTGTCTCAAGTAGCTTTATCTGCTCTTGCTGTTTGATGGACTGTTTTGTATTTTGTATTGTTCTTTGTCTATAATAAACAGACAGTAATTGCAGCACCTTGTGGATGGTGCATTATTACAGGATTTGAATGTCTTGTAAGATGATCTCTTCTTTGCCACCTCTGTCTCCACTGATCTATTACCAGCAGCTGTTGAAGAAACTGCCTCATCCAAGACCGCCGTGAATCAGGCACAGATAGCTTCTGTATGAGCTACGAGCATGCTGAGGACATCAATCAGAGGGGTCGATGGCTTCATTTTGAAGTCACTCAGCATGTGGTGACCTGCTTTGACACAAATTCATCTCAGCAGAGCTATCAGAGGCCAACTGTACTCTCAACACAAACAAAACGACATCCCTGCACATTTTATGTTCAGCTGCTGTAGGTAATGTCACTCTAATATCTAATATCTAATATCAGTCATCAAACCTCTTTCAATTTGTTTAAGTGCAATGCTAACAATGCTACCACTATAGTATATATTACAGTAATTACCCAGGCAATGTTACAGAGCTGGGGAGAGCATAATATGCTGGGAGATAATGCCCTTGGAACACAGAGGAACTAATCGTGAACCGCTGTAACATTTCATCAGCTGTGTGCAGCCATCAATGTTAATGCCGCAAATAACACTCTTAATAGTTACTACTGCATGTGTTGTTGTTGATACGTGGTACACAGAACCACAGGTCACACTTATGGAGCGATTTTTGTTTCTTTTTAAAGCAGTCAACAAAATGGTTTGAGAGAGAAACTTTCCACACTTTACTTGCAAACCCTAAAGTTTTGCTTTCAAACCCTAAAGTTTTGCTTGCGAATCTAAAAGTTTTGCTTGCGAATCTAAAAGTTGTGCTTCCGTGGGCAGGACCTACGCTGAAAGACTTTTCTATTGGCCAGTTTTGATTGGAGTGACAGCTTGGCAACATGCCCTCAGTTAGAGAGGCTGTTTTAAAGTCCGCCGGAGGAGAGCGGAGAAAGTCCATACAAATGTAAGTTTCTTTACACATAACTTCCTTACTTAGCAGTAATGTTATGTTTGAGCTAGATTGCTTTTGTTTAACGAGCTGTGCTGTTGTAATGGGCTGAACAAATACGTATTATTTTGTCATCTTGTTGCTGCTTGTCCAGGTACGCTGCTATTATTATGCACAAAATATCACTAGTTTTCCATTATTGTCCTGTAGTATTCAGCAAGTGCATGACCCAAATCACGTAATAACATTTGTTATGCACCTTAACTCAAGTCCTTTATGATAGATAGCATTTCTTAATAGCACTGGTGCTACAAGTATGAATAGGTCATTGATATTTTTATATATAGAGATAGATTTATATAGTTAGATATAGATATATTGAGTTGTGATCGTGCAGAGCAAAGCATACGTGTTATTAACAAGTGATTTGGGTAATGCACTCGCTGAATACTACAGGACAATAATGGAAAACAAGTGATATTTTGTGCAGAATAACAGCAGCGTACCTGGACAAGCAGCTCAGACGACAAAATAAGACGTATTTGTTCAGCCCATTACAACAGCACAGCTTGTTAAACAAAAGCCATCTAGCTCAAACATAACATTACTGCTAAGTAAGGAAGTTATGTGTAAAGAAACTTACATTCTTATGGACTTTCTCCGCTCTCCTCCGGCGAACTTCAAAACAGCCTCTCTCGTTAACTGACAGCATGTTGCCAAGCTGTCACTCCGATCAAAACTGGCCAATAGAAACGTCTTTCAGCGTAGGTCCCGCCCACGGCATTAAGCGGAACCGGAAGCACAACTTTTAGATTCGCAAGCAAAACTTTTAGATTCACAAGCAAAGCTTTAGGGTTTGCAAGCAAAACTTTTAGATTTGCAAGCAAAATTTGAGGGTTTGAAAGCAAAAGTTTAGAGTTTGCAAGCAAAAGTGTAGAAAGTTTCTCTCTCAAACCACTTTTTTGACTGCTTTAAAAAGAAACAAAATTCTCTCCATAAGGTTAAAGAACAAAGAAATGCAAGCAAGGAGAAAAGTATGTTTTTTCAATGACAGATGTTTTATGAGCCTCTTCACTGATCACCTTCTTACAGTGCAACTACACATGCGAGTAAGGCTACTGAAAACAAGCCTACTTAAGCTTCAGCTGTCTCCATCTGTCATGTCACACTTATCTTGAAGGTTGTGTATGTGGGATTGACTCAAAATAAACTAAGGTGGCTGTACACATGGTAAATAAAGGAACTGTGGCTTATTGATGTGTTTATAGAATATAGAATATCACCAGCCTTACCTTTTAACCAAGCAGATTTTTCAGGAAACAGATGATTGGTGTGATTGGTAGCCCTCATTGATTGCCTGATTCTTATTCCATTTCCTCTTTACTCAATTACAGCTTTCTCATCAATGGTATTTGTGTGATTTTGTTGTTCTTTGTCCATTATTAGAGTTACCGAATCATAATTGGTTTCTTTCTTTCCTGTTTGCCCCTTTGCTGTTTTCGTCTCCAGGCCTTTTCCAGAGGGCCATCGCGCAGAGTGGCACTGCTCTGTCCAGCTGGGCCGTCAGTTTTCAGCCCGCCAAGTATGCCCGGATGCTGGCCCGTAAGGTGGGCTGTAACCTGGAGGACACCGTAGAGCTTGTGGTGTGCCTTCAAAGAAAACACTTCAAGGAGCTGGTGGATCAAGACATCCAGCCAGCCCGCTATCACATCGCCTTTGGACCTGTTATTGATGGAGATGTAATACCCGATGACCCTCAGATACTCATGGAGCAAGGTATCAATTCACTTTCCTTAACAGCCAGTCACTTTTCCACAATGTTCTTACCCTAAATCTGCTTTTTAACAACCATCTGCACCATCTCTTTTAAGGTGAGTTCCTCAACTACGATATAATGCTGGGAGTTAACCAGGGCGAGGGCCTTAAGTTCGTTGAGCTTATCGTGGACAACGAAAACGGCGTTCAAGCTAACGACTTTGACTACGCCGTATCCAGCTTTGTGGATGACCTCTATGGATATCCAGAGGGTAAAGACATCCTCCGAGAGACCATCAAGTTCATGTACACAGACTGGGCCGACCGGCACAACCCGGAGACCCGCCGAAAGACACTGCTGGCCCTTTTCACTGATCACCAGTGGGTGGCACCAGCTGTCGCCACAGCTGACCTGCACTCCAGCTTTGGGTCACCGACATACTTCTATGCCTTCTACCACCACTGTCAGACGGAACAGGTGGGTCTCTGGCTGTCTGGGTATGATACATCTAGTTTATGGATCATCAATAATAAGATAAAAGTTACAAAATATCGTTGGCTTGTTCTTTGTCTCCCTGGGTAAAACTTTCAGTGGGAGAACCATACAAAGTCATAATTTGAGATCAAACAGAGACAACAAACAGAGTATGTTTTATGCTTAAAGGCAATCAAAGTAATTGTAGCATTCTAAAGGTGCTTTCAAGTAGTCCGGTTCCAGATCTCTGAATCAAGACCCACATCTCTGATTTGGGTGATTCAAATAGGTATGGTTCTGTGGTCACTGATGGCTGTTTCCCCCTGAGGAAGAAGCAGTCGACAGAGTTTTGTAGTCAGGATTAAGAAGTTTTAAGTTGACTTACAGAATTAACAACTCTCAAGTGAACTTAGTATTCGATCATTAAAAATGTTAAGTTAACTGCCTAAACGCTACTGGAGCTTTATTGTCGACCAAAATAGATGTCAGCGAGATGAATACATCTTTTGCTTCTGATTCATTAGGGCAAAATAAAATAACACCCCTTCCCAAACAGAGCTTGCCAACATTAACACAATATGAGACTGAATGAATAAAATGAAAGCACAATTCTATTTGATGATATTTTCGCTCTCCTTCATGCTCACTGTAGTTACACAGATTTGAACTATTATCTGCCACAAACAGCCACAGTACTACTGTACAAATGTTAGACCTATCTTGCTAATAACATGCAAAAATGATATATGTGTGTCTGTGTGTGTGTGTGTGTGTGTGTGTGTGTGTGACTGCTCAGACTCTGCACTGATCTCAAAACTTACCAGGAACTTCCAGTTTCCTGTTATTTTTCTCCACACAAGTTTTCTTCATACATTCCTGAAGTGGAGTGTGAAGTATATGTGAATATTTTCATCTCATGCATCTTGTAACGTCTTGCTTCAGTTTGCACTATCTAGAGCAAACTATCATGCTTTGTGTCCATTCATATGCAATTGCAACGCCTCTGCATTTGCATTCATAATTTCTTCAGCTTGAATACACCACAAGGATTTAAATGGACAGAATAAGTGCACACAATTTCATTTTTCTTTAATTACTGTAACGCAAGACCATTACTGAAAAGCAGGCAGCCTGTTGTGGCCTTCACTCAAAGTTTTAATTTTCTTTGTGTAAGACTTGAAGATGAAGAAATCTGCTTCTGATTGTTTTAGAGCACAACATTTAATTGCTTTGTGACATGAAGGCAGATTGCCTTACAGTACAAAGACAGTACTTCATGGTACAAAACACAGCCAGATTTTATGAAGTGACACTTTTTCTTGTTTTGGTTGCTTACTCCTTACTTCTAGTTTTAGTTGTATATCTTCTTTCTGCATATTTGGTTTTTGCTTATACACAACTACGCTGACTAATTATGTGGTCCTGGAAAAAATGAGGAGTAGTGAATAAATTCCACATTTTCTGTACATAACATGTACTTCCAACATCTTACTTTAAAATTCAGCTCAAAGACACCCTCTTCAGTCTGCACCATCCCTTAATTTCTCATCTTGTCTCTCTCTGTAACACACAGAATACAGGCCAGATATGGTAGAGAAAATAATAATAACATATCTCATTTCCCATTTTCTCTCTCAAAAAATAGTTTATTTACCAGCTTCTTTGATTTGTCTGTGTGTATCGACACAATATCCACTATGTGCCTGCGGCAAAAATAAAGCCTTTCATTGTCTTGTATCTGTCACATAAATGTAATAATACTGATCTGATTTGGTTCATCCGCTGCTTATTAGGTACCACCATGGGCAGACGCAGCACATGGAGATGAGATCCCATATGTGTTTGGCCTACCGATGATTGGACCAACAGAACTGTTTCCCTGCAACTTCTCCAAGAATGATGTGATGCTCAGCGCTGTGGTCATGACCTACTGGACAAACTTTGCCAAGACAGGGTATGGTGACACTGCAAACCTGGCTCCTAAGGGCCAATACAACTCATTGTATGTTATTCCCATGGACTGGACACTACCGTCATAACTCTTAAATGTAAGCTAGTTTGAAAGTCCAACTCAAACTTATGGTTTACCCGTGCTCTTGTTAGTAGCTATGGCACTTTTATTGTGCTGTAAATAATGGCTAAAGCATTTCATGTTTTGATGCCTTTAATAGTTGCATCAAAGTTTTTTTACACTGCCTTTGTACTTGTTAATGTTTGATAATGTGCATTAGCTAGCTTGATCCTCTTTTTCTCATGCTATTGTAAGATAGCTAATATCAGCTTCCATCATTCAGTTCAAGAGATCCGATTTCTGTATATAAAACAGAACAACGATCACATTAGAACACACCAAAAAACAATCCCTTTAGGGGAGCCAGTAGATGTAGCCTAAAAAATATCCACCATCCCTGTCTCTGGCACTGCAGAGCCATATTTTTATTGAAGCTTCCACTTCTGATTCCATGGCGCGGCTGCTTTTTGTCACAGCAATCTAAGTGAGAAAGAAGAGAAGAATTGAAACGTAAAAACAAAAAATGTAAAAAACAAAACAAAGGCTCTCCATGTGCAAAGTATAGTAACCATATTGGCTCAAGGCACAGCCCTCTGGACAAAATAGATGATTTAAACAAAATCATAATTAGTCCAAGTATGTTGTTCTACATTATTTTTCACCCTTTATCTTTTAGTTGGCTCTTAAGAGTATTCTTAGTGTATTTCTTGCTGCTCATTCAGCCTTCCCTCTCTGTTGTTTCCCATAAGACACAGAAATAGATGAGGATCATCAGAATCAGAATCAGAATCAGAAATACTTTATTAATCCCTGAAGGGAAATTGCTTTTTGATACAGTTACAATGCTCAATAAAGTTATTGAAAAAAGAATAATAAACAGTAGAAAATA
>JAVQJL010031505.1:0-52063 GCA_036024295.1 Nannoperca obscura | reverse complement strand
GCTGGTGGGTCATCTCATGCTGGAAATAGCAGTCAGCTGGCCTGACGGACGGCTGGTGTGCGGTGTCAGATAGCCTGGTTGGGAGGTTGCCCAGCCCCTCCCTCCTCTCTATCCTACCTTTCCATCTCTCACTCTCCTTTACCTCTTTAATTGCCCCCCCCCCTCGTCTCTATCTATTTACATCTCCCTCTGTCTTTGTTCACCCAAAACATCCTGCTTTTCTTCGCTCCCTAACATCGGCTTCTTTTTCTGTCTTTCTCCAGGACACTTTCACGTCCGTGTCTTTTTTTATATTTTTATGTTCCGTGTTTCATATTCGACCACCCAAGTTCTCCTTCACTGTATGAGTGGAATGTCTGTCAGCAGCTAAATCCAGCTGTCTGTCTCTGCGCTGTCTAGGCCCCGCTCCAGATATTTAACATGCCGTATGTGTGATGTAACGTGTCCGTGTATCCTAAGGTTCAAACTGAAGCCACATTAATTTGGCTTTATTTTACAGGTCCGTACATTCCCAGTAAACTCCTTTTTAATAAATTCTTGGGAAGTTTCCTGGAAAGACGTAAGTAATTATAGTTAAAATGTGTTTTGTACACTTCGAATAAGTAATTGAAATGAATTGCAAAGCTCTTTGCAACTAGATTCTGAGCAGTTAATATGTTTGCGTGGATGTATGTATGTTTCCGTAATCTTTAATTTTCTGTTCCTGTTCTATTTCTAATGGATAGATAGATAGAGGCAGTTCTGCATTTTTCAGTGTGATTGGCAATTTGGTCTAATACACCACCTCTAGCAACACAAAAGTCTGCAGCCGATGACATGTTGTCCACTTGATTTATCCCTACTCTAGGCTGTGTGTTGTGTGTCAATGTGTGTGTGCATGAATGTAAGTGTGTGTGTGTGTGGGCATGAAGCCACAGGAGGGTTTGGGTTCTTTTGTAGATTGGTTTTAAAATTGTAGAATTTATCAACATTGACATCCTTTCATCGGGTGTGGGAGACTGTGTGTGTGTGTGTGTGTGTGTGTGTGTGTGTGTGTGTGTGTGTGTGTATGTGTGTGTCATCTATATGTGTGTGTGTGTTCGGGCATGCGTAGCCATGTCTGCCTTGCTATCACACCCCACATGTCCATGAGCTCCTCGCTGTTACCCATCATTCCTTGCCTAGGAACAGACCACCCTGATTGAGGCAGACAGGCAGGTAAGATTCAGGCGCTGCTGTGGACAACTGCACCCTAAGGACCCCTCGTAACATGCAAAACAGTGGGAACATCCTGAGAAAAGAGTTCTTCGGCAGGTGAAACAAAACTAATCTTCTGTTCCCTTCATTCTCTTTTTTTACTTTATCTGCTCTCCTTTCTCTCCACTTCTCTTCTTTTGACTTGTTTCACTTCACTTTTCTTCTCTTATCCTTGTCTCTTCGTTTCTCTTCCATGCTCGTCACCTTTTGTCTGCTCTTCTTTTGACGTTCCCTTTTATCTGCTTCTTTTCTCCTCTTCCCTTTCTTCTCCTCGTTTCACGTATTTAGTCTCCACTTGTCTTCACCTCATCTCTTTATTTGACTTCATCTCTGTTAGCTCTTCCTCTTCTCTGCACGTGTCGCCATTACACTTTACCTCACTTCACAAGTGACTTTAACCCTCCTGTTTCAACAAATTAATTAAAGAAACATAGAACTAGCTAACCAGAGGTAAATAGATAAATAACTCACCAAACAATGAACTAACCAAAAAGACAGTTAACCAACTGAACAAATAAACTACCCTAACAGCTGTACAGTGTACCTGTCGTGTTGAATCCAGCTCAGTGAAATGATGGAAAATGAAACAACGCTTGCGACTAATTTCTCGAGCCCGACTGCGGAACGCCATTCGGGAAATTACATTTTGAAGTCGGCAGAATGCTTGATTTAATCGGAACAGGCCTTACAGGAAATATAACCACGGGTTGTAACAAAGGCTGGAACACAAAATAAAAAAAGAAGGCGAGCACAGAAACTTGCACGGTTATATGCACCAGTTACAGCTTAGACATGTGAAATAAATATGAAATAGTATATATTTTCAGCAATTATAAACTGTGTTTACATCCCAGGTCTCAGGCAGGGCCTCGGCAGTGGGCCAATCACTGACAGAGGAAGCATACAACAGCGTAACACGGACATGCATAATGAAAAAAGTCAAACCATAAACATTTCTGAAGCTCAGTGAGTGGCTGATCCAGCACTGGGCCATACGAGCTGCAGTCCTGGTGCCCTTGACCAAAGCACCAAACTCTAACGGCAACGAAGACCCGTACTGTGTGAATGCAGGCAGCAGGTATAAATAGAAAGCAGGACCTTGCGTGAAGCAAAAATAGACTCATCAATCCTACTCTAGATGACATAATATTAGGCTCCCAAGAACCCCCAACTGTGAGTCACTGGCTGTGCATGATGAAGTAATGACATCTGAGGACACAAGATGGCAGCAGAGGCAGCCGCTGGTGTTGCAACTGTCCTCTGGGGGAGACTGTGCGAGACGCTGCCAATGAAGATGAATGTGTGGGAACCGATCCACCTGTTCTTGGGAGATTTGAGTCTGGCTGTGAATGAGAGAGGGGATGTGGGAGAAAACAAATACAAAACAAGAAAGATGGTGGAGAAGAAAGGCAGCTGTTGTTTTCTTAAGGGAAGAAAAGGATGTGTGGTGAAATGAATGACGGATGGTGACGGATGTGAACACGCACTCTGTCTCTCAGGCAGGATTGGAGTGGAGGGTTCAGTGTATGATCTGACTTATGTGGAGCTTCTGGGTCTCTGCAGACCAAAGGAGGATGCGGGGAGAAGGCTGAGCGCACGTGGACGCTGTAATGAGTCTGGCAGCCGAGGGTCCCAGAGGAACCCCTGTCCCATCCTCAATCAGACGCGCACGCATACAAAAACCCCTTTCTGGGTTAGGAGGATGCCACGTCAGGGAGAGTTGGTTTTTCAGGATAGAAGTGGGCCAACAGCTCGCAGCAGGGCTCGCAGCCATCAACCAGGCCGAAGTCGACCACAAAAGATGTCTCCTTGCACAGATTATCATGCCTTATTGATGCGTCAAGCCTCCTGTCTCATCAGCACTCTTAGACAGCTGGTGTGGTGTCATCAGAGGACGCCGCATCGGACTTTGAGCGACTTGTTCGCTGTCTAAAGTAGGGCCAGGTAACGAATCCTGAATCCAGCCGGACTCGGGATCAGAGTCCTCACTGGGGTTTTTGGATTAGTGGGGATTTTCAACACGTTGATGTGCAGATCAGTAGTTTTAGTTCACATTCAAACAGACGATGAAAGTGACAGAAATCGGTCTAAAACACAACAAAGAAGAGGACTGAAAAAGATTGCGCGCTGTTGGCTCCTGAGCAGAATCGATCGAATCAATGACTTAAAGGTCAAGGGGGAAACTTTATTGCATGTCAATCCCCATCTCGCTTTCTCGCCTCGCTTCCTGTCGTCTCTCTACTGTGGACAATCTAACAAAATGCTTAAAATGTCCCCAAAAAGTAAAAAAAAAAATCTGATGTGAGACGTTTGTTGCATGTCAAACCCCCTTCTCTCTTGTATGCATGTGGCTGGTCACGGCTCAGATTATGTAGCTACTCCTGTTGTCCACTGCCACACTGTGGTGCAGTTCACAAATGTGAGAAGTCTTCATTTTTCCATGCATCTGTAGCTACATGAACATGAACATACGCATAATAGCGCAGAATGTGTCACACTAAATATTAAATGGTTAACAGAAAAGACAGATAAGTGACTTTGCCAACAGGGGTGAAGGTCACATAATGAAAATAAAAGCTACTAGAAAATATAGAGAAGAGACAAAATACTGTAATAGCAAAATATGTACAGAACTCTGGTAGTAGGAGGTAGAAAGACCTAAAAGTAATAAACCTCGCTTCTCAGATTATTCACTTCAGACTGTGTACCCTGCATGGAAATAACAAGCAAAGTTATATAAATGATATAAAATGGAGGGAGATAGGAAAGATGCCGAAATAAGATACAGGTTTAATTTAAAAGAGTCGTATCACCTTCCATCTGCACTCCTGCTGCGTCTTCCTTTTCCAAGTGCATCCTTCTACATTCGACTCAAAGCCTGCAGTGATTTCTTTCCAAGAATTTAAAATGCTTTGGCGCCCCTCAGAATATTTTAGGTGTGTGTGCTCTTGTGCATGAGAAAAAGAATGTGCTTAAATAAGGCCTCCTTCCTCTCATGGATTCTGCACTGGAAAGGGAGCGCGAGTGTTTATTCATTTACGTTCAAGAGAATGCGCGTTTCCAAAGCTGGATCCTCAGCGGCCCGTGCTCTTTTCCACTTGCAGAAAAACACCTAAAGCCAATGTAGATACAGGCCTTGTTTTCAGGCAACACGTTGATTGTCAGCTAATCTATAAAATGTCAGAACACAGTGAAAAATGCAAGGTGTCTTCGGATAGCTCGTTTTGTCTCTCCAAAACCCGGACCTGGAACCGGACATTGAGCCTCTTGCAAGAACCATTCTTATGAGCAAATTTGTGTTTAAGTTGCACTTTTGAATGATTCAAAACTTCAATGCAACTGGGAGTATGGTGAAAAAACCCAAGGAGAGTCCAAGAAAAGACAAAGACTTGACTTGTCTTTCTTCGCAAAATGCTAGTTTGAATTAAGAATCGGCATCTTAATCTGAATGAATCTGGAGTTTAAATGTGTTGGGAAAAAGAAAAATTCATAATTTATACAACCAAGTAGAAGATTCACACACTCCAGCAGCTGCCTTGGGGTCTTTATGTAAGTGAATCTTTAGAGGAACACCCTCAGTTGTAACACCGAAAAGTGTAACATCACCTTTAATGGAGTCTTCCCTCAAGCGTTTTAGCATCTAACGTCATTTCTCCGAGATAGCACAATATACATTTTCTCTTTAGCATTTGTGCTTGATAAAAGACATTGGTAATACTTTATCTCCTTTATTTTCTCCTCCTATGTTTATTGTTTTGCACCAAAATAGGCCAATTCCTTGCATGTGACACCCAACTTGGCGTTAAACCTCATACTAAATTTGTCAATTAATGCATCGTTAATATAAAATATTGATTTAGAGCAACGTTCATCTGGATTTTAACGCCACGAAGCGAGCGGAGAAGCAGCTGCCCCTCTGTTTACGCACTCCGCAGTCACTTGACTGAAGGAGAAGATGTGCATGGGAGTCTCCGGCTGCAAACAGCTTGTACATCCCCGTGTGTGTGTTTTCTTTTCAGCCACTGTTACCTCGGTCCTTCTGAGAGGAGTGTAAATGTGCATGCATGTCTCAGTGGGTGTGTATGTGTGTCAGCTCAGTGAGCGCAGTTCTTTTTTTAAATGTGTTCTGGTAGCACGGTTACAGATCCACAGTTGGCCTGATTCACTTTCAGCCACGCACTTCTTAATCTGGCCTTTGCTCCCTCCACTATTTGCTCTCCTTCTCTCACCGTCCCCATCTCTCTCTCTCTCTCTCTCTCAGTATCTCTCCTTCTCTTTCCTTTTGTATTGCTCGCTGTCTCTCAGCCTGTCCTGATTTTCATTTCCGTGTTGTTGTTTAATTCTCTCTTCTTTGCTCATGCTGTCGCCTCTCCCTGCCACTCTCTTCTATTCCTCACGTCTTTCTTCCTTCCTTCCTTCCTTTTTCTTTTTTCATGAAATTGTCAGCAATGTTCTTTTCATCTTCACTCCCTGAAATGGTGTCACAAGGTTGAGGAAAGAAAAGATGGGATGGGAGAGAAAATACAGAAAAAATCTGTGAAATGGAGACAGATGGCCGGAGGGCAGATGGGGCCACTTAGGTTGAAAGGTTGAATGGATGATAGCAAAGAGGGAAAGATGGAGGAATGGGGATGTGTAAAACAAAAAAAAGAGGTTTGGGAGGGCAAGATGCAGGGGGGATTTTAGATGAAGGGTATACTGTGTGGATAGAGAGGAGGTTGAAAGAGCAGAAAGGGAGAGCTGCACCAGTTTTCCCCTGAAGCTGCTTGGATGGAGGAGTGGATGGCCACAGATATGTAGCGCTTGAGAAGCAGGGAGGCCTTGAGGAAGGTGGTGCCAGATGGAGGAACAGGGCAGTGAGGAAGATGGGGGACCAGTGAGGAAAAAACGAAAATCGGGACAGCTTTGAAGGTCTAGAGGACGGTGCACCGGAGGCAGGAAGGAGGGTGTGACGGAGAGATTTTGAGATGTGAGGAGGAACCTGTGTGTCTGCGGGTCTCTGAGCTGGTTAACAGGCAGCCCGACTCACCAGATGTGAACTGCTGCGAGGAGCCTCCCACTGGCCAAATACTCTTTCTTTTTCCTCCACCCTGCTCCCTTTACGTTGACACTTTCAAAGTCTCACACCTGCGGGTGCTTGAGCGAACATGTTAATGACGTAAAGCGATGATGTCTGTCAGAGTTACGGTCTAAAAGCACAGTTTGTTGAAAATGGAAGACCAGAGAGGACATGGGGACATTAGAAAGTCAAATTTTGAGTTTTTAACACACCAAGAATCACTTTGTCTTAAGCAAAAGCTTTTGGCCCACAACATATATGTAAGTACTAATGGTGTACCAGTACAGTACACACTCAGTGTGACGGGACATTAAAGTGATCATTTTCTAACAGCCTCTTCAAAAAAATGCTTTTCTACTTCTACTCTACAACAGGATAGCAAATACAGAATTTAATATATTATTTATTAGCCACACAGGATTCTGCACCTCTTCGTGATTTATCTTCTCTCTGAAATACTGTAAGCACAACAATCTGATGTATTTACCATTCCTCATTTAATGCGCACAAACAACTCCTCGTGTTGACCTCCTCAAGCTCTCAAACAGGTTCACTGTCACTGACCCGTCTAGTTTATAGATGATGGGCTGAACAGTTCTTTTATGATGTGGTGAAGGTGGTTATTATCTTAAGCAAGGTGACCCCCCTCCACTGTGAAACACAGTGGGAAACCCTTTTAAGACGGCGGGAATGGTTGTTTTACGATCACAGGAAAACAAAGCTGTCGAGATCATAAATGACCTCTTACGTGATCACGTGAATAGAATTTATTGATTTTGCTCGAGCTTCATTAGCCTTGTGCAAAATATACAATTTTATATATATATTTAAGTTCTACGGTTTTAGCAGGTTGAGATGGTCTTGCAGAGTGTACAACAGTACACGGTGTGTCGATGTCAGCATTGACAGAACTGAGAGAATTGAAAATAGACTTTAATATCCAAGATCAACAAGATTATCCTCTCTAAGTCAGGTAAAAATAGCAAGGAAATTAGGAGAAACCGTTGCACATCAAAGTCGCCAAGTCTGTTTTAGTGAATGCTTTTGATGTTTGATGCTTTATTAGACAGTAGGAGTATCAGGACCAGCGTGCTTAACTTATCTTTAAAGCCTGCTGAAATGTAGTCCAATCTGTGTGATCCTGTGAATATTCAGGTGAGTATTTTATTTTTGTGTGTGTGTGAGTGAGCTCAGTCCAATGTTGTGCTGAAAACCAAATCTCCGCCCAACGCGGATGCTGTTTGTTGCTGGTTTTGCACTGGCCATGACCAACACTTCCCCCAGGCATGGGCTTAATGTTGCTGAGTTTCATTAAAGGGCTGCGGGGTGTCTTGGTGGATCAGCATTGCAACTGTGCCTCCAGTTCCAACACCCACCGAACGCTCGATCCATCTCCCTCCCTGTATTTTGTTTTTCACTCTTTGATTTTTATTTACCTTCTCTGCATTTAGCTGACGCAACCAGAGCAACTGACTGGATGTTACAGTAGAATAAGCTTCAGTTCTGATCATCAGCATTACAAGCATCCTGTAATAAGAAATCCGGGTATCAAAGCCACTGTGACATGATAATATCCCTGTGAACATGAAAGGAACTTAGAGGAAAATGCTTGTAAAAGAAATGAAAAAGTGGGATTTTAATTGTTAATTGTCGTTGTCTCTTAAAAAGATGAATGTTCTGCCTGGAAGCCCGTTCATGCCAGCATTTAAAGCTGCAAACCTTCCAGTGGAATTGCCGTGATTATTGGATTCGCTCACAGACGCGAATTGTGTCAGGTTTAAATTTGGTGAACTGTGACCTGCAAATTTGCGGCATTGACCAATAGCAAGCCGCCTTGACAGTATGGCTTAAGGGTATGGAGAACCTGAGAGTCCAAAACTGAGGAAGCCATTGTATCTTACTAGCTGTGTTGCACTATTTACTTAATAACTTCTTCAACAGAGACAAGGTTTTCAGACAATTCTGACACAGGGTGATGTATAAACACATACATTTGAATAAACTGCGTGAATTTATTGTCTTGTTGCACAAAATTAAGTTAACGAGCTAACAACCTTGCTAACTGACCATTATTTAAAGATTTATTTTCCCTCTTCAGTAACTTTTGCTATTAAACAAAAAGGTGTTCAACAGTGAGCAAAATGTGAGGGGGCAGTAAACAGAACAGGAGAAAGAAAATAGAGAGAAACTTCAAGAGTTACTGAACTGACCAGCCTGGCTAGCGATTTAGCAGTTAGCTTGCTAGCTACAGCAGTTCACCAGCTAGCCTTGCGAGTATAGTTACTATGTTTCCAAGTTTCTAGAACTAAGTATTTCACCAAGAGGCAAGGATCCATTTCGCTGCACCCTATTCTGGTGTGCTCAAGGCTTCATGGAGACTTTTACATTATTAAACTGAAATGTTTTTTCCAGCTATTGTCAAGGTTTTTCAAAGCTAGCTTCTAAGAGCCGAAGGACCGATTTAACTTTAGCTTTCTCCAGCAGCAACGGAACACGCCTCTGTGTGTGCTAAAGAAAAGGGGAAAAAAAGTCAAATCTAAAACATCTAGGGATCCCTTTAAGCATAATCAGACAAAAACAAGTGAAAGAGCTGACACGCAGATGAAAGAGTGAGGGATGAGAGACACAGGGAGTGAAGGTGGGAGGGCTGTGGACGACAGGGACAGGGCTCTGATTGCAGTTAATTGCTGTTCACAGGGGCGGGTCTAATCACTCTGAGGCACTGTGCATGTGTGTGTCTCCGTGTGTGTGTAGACTATGCTAATTTCTCCCCAGCCTCTGGGTATAGCCCTGAGCTCAGTAGTGCGGCGGCCTGCTCGTGCTTCAGCCTTGCTTTCTAATTAGCAAATAGATTATATTCCAGAACCTCTGCTGCACTCTCCACGCCTCCGAATCAGACAGGATCCCTTTTTCAACTTACATAAGACTGAGAGGAGAGACAGGGAGGCAGGACCATAGATAACACCATATAAATAACTTTTCTTCCTCTGCTTAATTTTATGCGCCCGTGTGACATCTTTGTCGTCCCCCCCCCACAACATATTTCTTCTCTGCCTCGTTGCTCAGCGAGAATCTGTTTTGCCGTGTTGAAGTCAGCAGTCTGGAGTCTTTAAACCAACGCCACCTCTGACACTGTTTACATCTTGAGAGTAATATCACAGAATGGACTTTTATTTAGATTTAAAAATCATCTGCCATGCTATATGCCATTTGAGAGGAACTTTCATCCAAAGCCCCTGATCATTTTGTGCTAATTAAGTTTAGTGTTGAAGCACATTTTTAGTAGGGCTGCAACAAACAATCATTTTCATTATTGATTCTTTTGCAGATCATTTTCTCCATCAGTGTATAAAACATCAGTAGAGTGATATTATTGGGTGAAGTCGGGTTATGGCTGGCATATCCGCATCAATGTGCATGTTTGCAGATAGGAAAAAAGAAACTGCACAACAATAAAAGTTTAATTAGCTGCATTTTTATGTATATTTGACATTTTTCTCAACTCAAGTTTAATATAACTTTTGTTGGAAAGACTTAATCTTTAGAATTAATGATAACTGGGGTGTAAACAAATAATCAATAACTGAAATTATAAAGTGAAAATGAAGTATTTATTATACCTATGAATTATATTATTATATAATTATTATTATATATCTGTGCTCAATAGAAAAAAAGATATACACTGAGCATGGACGAACACATCATTTACAGTTATTTACATAAAAAATCTAGTGTAAAGTGATTATTTAAAATTATTTCAATAATGTTTACTGTTCAAAATGTACTTACTGTTTCTGCAATCTCGTATAATGAAGTTAAAAGTTTAACTGTAAAGCAAGTGTCAGTAGAGGCCTCACAAATCCAGCAGTAATCAGGCTCTAGTTTTCGGTGACACATTCCTTTACCTCTTGCAAAAGCTTACAATGGCTTTTTAATGGAGCTTGAAGCCACCTACGCGCCTAAACCATAAACTAAACTACTGAAAATGAAAAATTGTAAGGAAGAGATTTATTGGAGGCTTGTGGGGGCTGTTGCCTTGTGGCACATTTCCAGAAACAACCCAGAGCCTGGTACCTTTTGGATTCCCACATACGCTTTAAGAAATGCGGCATTAGAGTGATCGAACTTTATGGCTTTGGGAAAAGTGAGCAGCGTCTCCCTCTACGACATTCACCATCTGTTGTCTTCTATCAATTGATTAAAGTAACGTTCATGAGCTGGATGAAATTTAAGAGGCCTTGTATAGGAAGCTGGATAGCAGAGACTGCACTTCACTCCACCACTATTTTAAGCACTATTGTCAAAATCTTCAAATGCAACATTTTGTTTTTCTATCATTGATTATTTACACGTCCCTGCAGAACCATTTGAGCTTCATTAGAGGCCGTCTAATCCAAGTATGGTGGTTGTTGTGCTCAGTTTACTCCATTAGATTAAATTTGACCCTGGCAGAAGTGCAGATCAATCCGAATTTTGTCTTAATGACCAGCCTCACTTGGCTGGTCATTTTTCTAGCCTGGTAGTCTGTTAGCTGACTTGTTTACAAGCTTTTAAGCGAGAATAAAATTAATTAAGGGGCTTTGGACTTGATGCCACTGTTGCTCAAGCACTTGTCAGCATGACTGGTTACGCACATTGTCTTTGGACAGCTTCAGCTTTTCAACAATGGGGTTTTGCAGTTCAGCATAACTGGTGAAGCTGATGTACTTGCGTGATTCTTGGGTTAAATCCACATGGTTGGATGCACTTATTGCAAGTGGCTTTGGTTAAAAGTGTCAGCTAAATAAACGTACTGTAATATAAATGTAACAAACTAGGGGGTAAATTCAAAGGATCAAGTTGGAATCAGTTTTTGCTTAATTTGCCAGAGGCACAGACATTCCTGCCGAATCTGAATCACACGTTACTGTGACACAAAATAGAACATACACTAAAAACAACAAAGGAGAGCAAACTGTAGAAATAATACAACATTTGAGAGTTAGATTAGAAGTCAAATACCACTCGTATCTGCTTGTCTGAAGCCAGTAGGTGTATTTGTGGACTGGGGAGTTAGCCAGCTGGCTAAACATTTAAATGTCTTGAAATAAAATCTACAGATATTTGATGCAAACACGTGTTGTCCAAATGTTTTAATATCCTTCAAGCACAGAAAATCATTTCAATTAATTTCCACGAGTGTAAGTCACTGGGTAGTCTGTATCCAGGTGAATGCTAATTAAACTAATTAAATCACAGGCAGAGATTGCTGCTGGACTGCTTTCTATAATTATAATAATTTCAATTATCACATTGATACAGAGAAGTAAGTTAATGTTTTCAAATGATCCCTGAGACACCCAATGCTGAGGTAATTATTACAGTGCAGTTAGCTTGAATTGAGGCTGTCGCGTTATTCAGGCAGGTTAATAGCTTGTTCGCCAGGGGAAGCTGGGCCGCGGTTTTCTGGAGTGAAAATGCTCTTAATAAGTAAACAAAAACCCATAATTGAATTTCCCGTAGGATTATTTCACCCGGGGCAGGTTTGTAAAAGTCTTTCATAAGTAAACAAATGGAAAGGTTGAATTAGCTGACAGGTTGTCTGACTCTGGGTGCTCGTATGAATGGATTAAAACAGGCTTTGAGTATTTTGTTTGGGAACATTTCCTGGCTGACAGTGACCTGAACTCCCCAGGCTTGTTGCTTTAATCAAACATCAGTAGTGTTGATTGCTGAGGCCTCACACTGCATCTGCACTAATCTCTCCCTATATTCCTCTCTTCATCGTATCCTACACACACACACACACACACACACACACTGGAGCATAAAAAGACAAAACGTTGTAGTTGGCTAACTGTTTATCATGCTGCCAGCAGTAAAGAGGTGGTAATTACAACATAGCAGTGTGCAAGGGTGTGTTTGAATATTTTTGGATGTGTGTATCTGCAGGCCTCTCTGCACACACACGTGTGTTTGTGTGTGTGTGTGTGTGGTGTCATCTGAGTGGTGCTCGTTAAGCTAATGACTCCGCCCTCCGCAGGATCTCTCCCTGCGGGAAACATGCATACATTTATCGCCGCTGGCAGTGCAACAATACAGATGCCATAGCAACTGTAGCCGGGATACAATACAGTAGGCACTGAGGTCCTTGGCAACCCGGGCGCTTCCCCAAAAACTCCCAGTAAGCCTGAAGGCAGCTGGAGCTGACACAAGGCTACAGCAGTATACACACTCCTTGCAAACCCTGAGTGTGTTCAGAGGGGAAGTGTGTGTGTGTGTGTGTGTGTGTGTGAGAGAGGAGAGCATCAGATTCCGGCTCCCTGTATCTACCCCCTCTGTTGAGCAGTTATATCTTACAAACCCCGTTTAGGGCTTTTATGATTGAAATTGCAGCTGAACGTTTGCCTGCGGCGTCTTTTTGTTCACTGCAGCCTCTGTTTATACAGAGAATTTAAGGCTGAGCAGAAAAGCTTGTGACGCAGCATCAGTGTCAGTGGAAACAATGATGCTGATGAAAAGTGGACAGAGAATCAAAACGTTTCAGTTAGAGAACATGGAGAATTGGCGGTTTGCGTTTGATTTGCTCAGTTTGCTCTGTTAGATGCTTTTCTTACTCTGGGAAATATCTGCCTCCCAAGCTTGGGGCCAGGAACCCCTAAGACAATGATGCACAATTTATGGGCAATGACCAAATGTGGCCTCTTGGGCATATGAGCGAAGTTTGCATTCAGGGCTGTCAGCCTGGCAGAAATTCCCGAGGGCAAACTTCTCCCCTGTGCCTGCACAGGGCTGCTGCGGCTGGATTTGCCTCTTGGCAAAAATGAGTGAGGACAGCAAACGCCGAAAGGATGACATTGAAAACAGGAAAAACGAACAGATTTGCCTTTATTTTGCCACCTCATACCGAACCGCCAAATGACAATTGCTGTATATAAGGTTGCTAATATCAGACAGGTAGAAGCAGGACAAAAAGAGGGGTCTTACCTTGATATTATGAGAGACAGTTACTATGTAAGTTGGCAGATGGATTTAATAGTGGTTTAGCATTTGAATTCCTGCTACGATCATATCTTTTATCAAAATATTCTGTGGTTTTAATTGACAGCTTTAAAACCAGCCTAAATGAACTGATCCAAATGGGAAAGCCCAGCAAAATCCATTTGAACTACACCAAACAGCTTAAAAGTCTCACATAGACCCAAAGAAATAGTCCATTAGCACTCCCAGGAAGCTTGTAAAGTCAAACATGTCTAACTTTATCACAATCAAATCAAAGGTTAAAATATGTCCTCATGTCATTAACATACAAGAGTTATAGTCTATGTTAATAGAACCACTAGGGGGCACCAAAGTTGGACATTTTCAAATTCCACAAATAGTGGCTCTAAAGTCTGATACTGATGGTGTTGGGTAATTATTAAAGTCTGGGATTTTAATTTGTAAGAGTTAGATTTTTTTAAAGTTTGACCAGCCTAACTAGCATTTAAAAAAATACACAGCGGAATATATTGCCGGTGAACTCTTTGATCTCTTCCTACTGATGTATCTGTTTGGATGCCTCGGATGGTTCTGCGTTTGTTTTGATGTGAATGAATATTCCCATAAGATCACATCACAACCAAAACACAGCCAATATGAATTTTAGATCAAATGCTTTAATCAACACACAAATTAAAGCAAGCAATGCACTTAGGAATTAAATCAAGTAAAAAAAAATATGACACCATCACTATTGACAATTTGTGTTTGTATTGCAAATATTATATAAAGTGTGGTGGATTAGGGCCATATGATTGAAGTAAAAGGGAGCCTATCAAATATGGCGTAGCAATATGACACACATTTCCTACAAAAGTTAGCATGTTCAGCTAATTAGCTCACTACTGGCAGTTGTCACCTAGCATTTCTTCTAAAGAGAAGAGTAAGTAAGTATGTAAGTGCTTTACACTATAATATTTTAGCTGGCTAGCTAGCCTGCGATATGCGAACAAAGTGCTTCCTTATTTACGTCTTCTTTAGCCTCAGTCTTTTAGCATGATATCATGTAACCCTTGTAGCGTATTTAAGACTCTTTAACGTGGCTCTCGTCTTTAAAAAAGTTTGACATAAACATTCAAAAGTCAACTAAAGAGAGTTTTCAGCCAACTCACGCAGTTATGGTCAGTTAGTTAACGCTAGCTAGCGCCAGCTAATAAAATCTGCTAGCGACATTTCAGCAAACAAAATTGAAGGTGGTTGGCAGGAAATTAGGAACCTGCTTTTGTTTACTTCTTTGTCAAATTCAAAAAGACCCACTGTTTACAAAATTACTTATTTTAGCCCTCAACTTTGAGTGAATAAAATAAGTGCTAAAAAAGGGCTAAATGTGCCCTGCTAGAATTGAAAGCTTCACATGTTTAGCAGCAGTAAATAAGAAGGGCAGGGCTTAGTGAATTGTCAATTAACGCTATTTATTTGAATAGTTTTGTTATATTCAAAAGTGTGTGTATATATATATATATATATATATATATATATATATAAACTTATAGTGTTTGTTAACTAATTAAAATTGTTAACTCAAGATAAAAGTATGGTAAGCTTTAGTCTCTGTATGGCAATTAAAGGGTTAAGACGCCACCTGATGGCAAGCTTTAATGTTTTCTAAAATGAATTGCCTCAAAGTATACCTTAATCAAGAAAGCTAGTGATTAAGAGCAAACATTTGGTATGCATGCACACACACAGGTGCTTGTATTAACACGCACATGCTGCACACACACACACACACACACACACACACACACACACACACACACACTTAGACACATTCCTATACGTACACTCGAGAGAGCAGTCTCCTTAATGGCCCTGCTCTCAAGTCCCCAACTGCGATAAGTGAATTTTAATTAAGAGAATATTGAGAATTGTAATAAATTATTTTAATGACCTGCAAATGGTTTTGCTTCTCTGCGGAGGGAGGGGGAAAGAGAGGGGACACACACCGGTGCTTTTACCTGTGGACGGAAGGGAAGTGTGTGTTGCTTCTGTCAGAGCCAAATTACACAAATCAGCCTGTCTCCTTTTAGTGACTGACTGTTAGTGAGTGTTATATTGTTGTTTATGGACGAGCCACCCCATATTCAATCATTTTTTATTCCTGGTGATACTTTTCATGTGTGATATTCTATTCTTTTCTGTTTTTCCTTGTTTAAAGCACTTAATTGACACTCTTTACGTATTATGTGTAGTAAATAATTGAGGATACTTAAGTATTTAGCTAATGCACGTGTGCATTGTGTGTGTGTGTGTGTGTGTGTGTGTGTGTGTGCCAGCTAAGCTAGGAAGCAGATTGCGGTGATTTTCAGCCAGCTGGTCCGGCTGTGTTCCTATCTGTCTCCGCCGCCAATGCACACACACACACACATAGACACACACACACACGGGGAGGTCATCGTCAAACCAATCACAACCTCTTAACGAGGTCCCCGAGCCAATGAGCAAGCGGGATCCCTGCCATTTCCTGCGCTGGCTGAGTAATGGCTACACTTAACGACGCTCGCGATCGCTGTAAATAAAGACATATGTTTGCGAGCTGACGACGCACCGATTTGAGGATTGTGTGTCATGTAGGCGGACTTAGCTGCTAGGGGTGATGCGCTGCGTTGTAGGGTTTAGTTTTTGCTCTTACAGGTTTGGCAGGCATGAAGTTGGCAAAAGCAAGCGAGGCCAGAATAGAACGATGGTATTTCCTGGTCTGCTGGGGGAAAATTACAGTACAGTACGTAAAAAACACTCCAGGCCAGGAAGAGCAATCCTACACAGGAATACAGAGGATCCTGAACATCACTGAACACACGGTACATCAGAATGTGTTATTAGATGCATCCCACTAGGATAGATATATACACACATAGCCCTGAACACATAAGAATGTCATCAAAGACAGTAGAGAGCGCAGGCTGCAGCGTCCTTGGAGCAATTTGGTGCACAGCGCTTCGCTCCAGGACTGTTCAGCAGTCACGGTGAAAAAACCCAGACTCTCTCCAGTCCCCAGATTCCAGCTAGAATGCAACCTCCGGGCAGCGCCGGGGATCAGTGCGGCTGCCCTCGGGTCATTGGTAGTCCTGTCCACTTCGGGGGCTGACCTGTCTCCTGGAGGACGTTAAACAAAACGCTGCACGTTTTCAGCCTGTGCTCCCGTTTCTCATCGCGCAGCCAATTGCTTCACTGTGGAGCTACATAACCTTACGTGTGCATCGAGAATACAGATGAGAGCGGTGCACCCTTGACGTAATAAAGCAATAAATCCTATTATGGTCAGAAATAATCGGAACATTGGAAAATGATTTGAAGATACTAAACTGGTCAACAAGAAAAACGTTTATATACAAGGACGTAGATTTGGGATTATCAGCTCTGATACTCCTCGAAGGTTTTTGGCGTGCAATCGTTACCATGGGTTGGCTCGGCCTGGTCTCTCTCTCTCTCTCTCTCTCTCTCTCTCTCTCTCTCTCTCAGCAGGTAGCAGAGGGATGAGATCTTCTCTCACACCCTCTTGGCTGGGTTGTGACTGGAAACATGATGAGAGCATTTGTGAGATGTTTGCTGAATTCAGAGCTCGTCACCGTTCCTAGCCTTTTGTGTTGTTAGAACACTGACGTAGATTTAAGGAGCACTAGCAGGATTCGACGGATGTTAGGGGGCGGTGGGGTCCCATTCCACTTGCAAACTATACGTGCCACTTAATCTCTCCTTTCTTTGTTACCATTTCTTCCGAACAAATACAGTCTGGGTGTCGGAGGTCATCTGTGCTACTTGTGTATTTGGTTGAGTTGGTGAAGCCGTTGTCTTAATTTGCACGTGATGTCTTCAGCTCAGGGCCACCGTAGGTCTCACCGTTTGGAGATTAGATCACTTGAGATTGTTGATGGACCTTCTCATGTTCAATACGTCCATGTTACTACTCCTGCAGCTAACATGGGATGTGTTCAAAGTTCTACTCACTGCTGCTGCCTTTACAGCCACTGAACAACATTATGCATTGAAGTTGTGACTTCATCCCTTTTACTTACCTTCACTGCACTCGTGTCTCTCACTTCAGCACACCTGCCGGCTTTATTTTTGAGTAGCACTTCAGTGGGGAAGCTCTCCATACACTGTTGCTGCACACAACAGAATACTCCACAACAAGTCAATCAACCAAGATATTGGCACTTTATAGTCGCGTTGTCTGGTAGAAGCACTCCGATTTACTGCAGCTGAATATATCTGTCTTCATCTTCATCCTTGACTTACTGACGGGGAGGACAGGTGTCTGCTACTCGCAAACTCTTTTGTTTTCTTTGCTTTGTGTCTTGTTTTAATGTTTTTTAAAAAAAAGATCCGATTAGCACGGTGTCGGTGCAGCGGATTGATGCCGGCTCTCGCTTTTTTAAAGTTACAAATCCAGCTCTGGATTGTTTCAGATTGAAAGCGATGCCTTTCTGAGACACAAAATGATTTATTATGTCACAAATGACACCAAACTTTGAACCTTCTCGCTCTAATTGTGGTTTATATTGGTCATTAACCAAAGGGTTTGAGATTGAATGTATTATCCAACTATTGTACTTCTACTTATGATGACAATGTGAGGCTGACAAAATAGCTTGACCTTGATCTTCACAGTAGGAAGATGGTGAAATTCTTTTTGGATATCATAACTTTGCTGCATTAAACACACTTTTAGAAATTGAAGGCCACACAAAACCTCTCTGAGAATGTGTTACAGCTCTGTGGAAGTGTAAAATCTGGATTAAATGAATGGAGTTATGGGGGGGAGTTTGAAGGTCTGGCATGCCTGTATGTGTCATTTCTGTCATTTCTGTTGGAGGACAACTGTGAAGGTGTTCTCCGTTTGCTCTGCTGCCCCCAAGTAGTTAGAAAACTCAACAAATGCAGCTTTAAATTGAAAGACGGCATATCAAACTTAAAGTATCAAAAGTAAAAGTACCGCTTCAGAGTGGCATGATGTGTCTTATAATAATGGATCTTTATTATCAAAGCATTAACATATACACAGCATTTTAATGGTGTTTAATACATAACAACAGCTCGTCAAACGTCTTGTGCGTACAAAGGTAAAAAACTGATCTCCAAAGTAGCTGTCTTCTAGAGATTGATGTGTAAAAAAGGACAATATTTATTTGTAAATACTTGTATTATAGTACTTGACAAAATGTATTTTTTACCGCTGGATTATTGTCAGTTCAGCTGGGAACACCTGGGCAGAAACACTTTGTCCTCAATGACCTCGATCAAAGCACCAGCGAGCACCGCGGCTCTGCTGAGACACCAGCCGAACAAAACTGCGGTTCCACTGGGCAGCTCCCAGGTGTGAGTATGTGAGAATATAACCTTCTTTCTCCTTGCTTACCGCAGTAGGCGACAACACGTTCTTATCAGAGGCGCGGGAGTCCTTCTAACTCCGGCTCCGGCGTTCCTGATGACTTCTGACTCACCGGGGGGACGCTCGCTGTCACGCACAGTCCGCCGCGCTCACGCCAGCCAGTGCATTATCCTGTCAGTCCACTTTACGTAGTGTTGAACAGATAAGGCTGCACTTGACAGAACTAGTTTTATATGACGGATCGCTTTATTCCCATTGCAGACAAATGGCTTCAGCCTCCTGGCCTTCATCACTGTCTGTGAATAATGGCTCTAATACGGGGGAGGTTACGCGTTAACAACTCATTCTGCTCTCATCACCTCAGAAGGAATCCTCTATAATAGGCAAAATGCTAATGTATTCATTCAATATTCATTCCCAGTGTTAAACATATAGTGTTTATATGCCACAGGAGCAGGCAGGAAAAGATGCACATTAAAGAATAAATCGCATAAAGTTAGATTTTTACCCATAAATTGATTGGATAATGCCTCTTTCAAATGTATCACATTTTCACTGTAATGTTTTAGCCAGTTACACAAACATGTTTGTATCAGTAGGGTGTAATGTAAGGGGGTAGTGAAGCCATGAGTCGTATTGGGTACTCACTGCAGACCTCCTGCAACCAAGTGATGAAGACACCTGCCTCCCTTCACTTGGAAGCACGATGGAAATCACTGCAGTGAAAATGTCAGCGCTCGATAACCGCTTGCGCCACACGGTGTAACATGATATGTCACCGAATGCGCAAGGAAGACTTGAGGCCTCAACTTTAAAGCTTGATTTTTAAAGAAAAGCAATAGTGATGCGAACAGAAAAAGGACAAAGAAAACTAATAAAGAAATCCAAGCAGTGGTTTTTTCCTTTTAATGTTTTCCTAATGGTCCCTTTTTTTATTTCCTCATGTTAATTCTTCCAAATGAAAAAAGTAAATGAGACCGCCTTACTGTTTTAATTATAAAGACTCTTGCAGTGCAATTTAAAACATTGATTAACTACACACTTGGCAGCACAAGCCTTATACTGTAGAGCAGCTGTTACACTGCTTAACCCCAAAAGCCCAATAACTTGCAGTGTTTGGCAAATAGTAACTGTAAAGAATAATAAAAAAAAAGAATAGCCTGTCGTCATAATGTAACTTAACACCAGTTTTGTCATCAATTGCACTGTCATTGCTAACAAAGACGCGGTGCCTCTGCCTGAGCGTTGATGCCCGAGGTGTGAATTCCTGTAAATTGGGATGTCTTTGTACAATTACAGCTAATAATGCCAATAATGTTGATGCGATGGTTAATTCTGACAGCGCTGTTTCTATTGGTCCATCGTGGGACCTAAAGATCACCATAGACACTCATAATACAAGACAACGTTGTCATATTGGCCACAATGTAGCACCCTGACCACACAAGGTTTCCACTTAGTCCGCTTCTGAGGTTGAGGTAACCTGCAGTGATTGTATTTCTCCATATGTTTGTTTTATTAGTTCCTTAGTTCATTCCTTTTACTTTTTAAGTTCATTTTACTCAGACAGGAGATATAGTGATGAAGGCAAGATACTGGAGAAGACTGAGTGAGCCTTGAAGCTTACCAGTTGGAGAACTCTCTGTTGGCCACTTGCACCACAGTGTTTGACCTCTACATTGATAACAAAATGTGCCTGAAATACCTTATGAGTGACACTCAAACGGTGCTTTACTTATTTTTTTGCCCTTTCCCCGGATGTGAGGGTTGGATGTGTTCGGTCTCAGCCCTTTGGCCAATTACCCGAGCAGCAGATGACCCAGGAAATGAGCTGATATTCTATTCATGAGAAGGAAAAATACACTTTGCGGAGCGGAGCAGAGATCAAGTCACCCCGGTGCGGATCCTCCGCGCTCGATAATTGTCCCTCATTTAAGTTTCATCTCATTTGGATATTCCAAAATCAAATGCCCGTTTTGTTCAATCTTCCCGGGCTACGAGTGCCCGGGTTTGATGGATGTTTCCAAACCCTGAACGCTGCGGGGCTGCACGCAGAGGGAGCGCGACGTGGTTAAAAGTCAACAGACAACGGCGAACACATAAATCAGGAGTTTAGGGAGGGCGGGCTAACTGTGAAAACAACAGCTTGCATTTGGCCGGCTGCAATTTGTTCCCCTTGATTTAAAAATGAGACATTCATCTTTTGAAAACATGTACGCCCACTCTCATAGCATGATTGTGAACAAGAAACCCAAGCTAACTGCGGCTGATTATTAAAGCCATTAGCTGTGCGAAGACGATTATTAACAAAACACAACACTTTGGATAATGTAGTCATCTATATTTTGACTATGCGATCATGTGACAAGCCACCTAACAACCACCTGAGCGCTCAGCTGACCAATAGAGATGAGGAGGAACTGGAAATCATTTACTTTTTCAGAAGTCAAGCTGACTGATCTCATATCCTGTCTAAAAGAAACCCATAAGGCTGAAGATGAGACTGTTCCTGGTTTCTCACCTGGCCCGTATTCTCTGCTTTTACGGCTTCTCACTGTCAGAATGTGCTTACTCGAGATAGTTAGGAAGTTATACGAAGAAAGGTTTTCAACGTGTAATGGATTTCTGTTCCCGGTTTGTGGTCGTCGTCTTATCAGCCTCTGCTGCGTTCTGCTTTTCCTCCACTAAATGTCGGAGGGAAATATTGCACTTTGTATATTTTCCCAGCGCGACAGCTCGGCCTCACCAGTGCTTTTACTCGAGCGCTGTGCTTGAAGGGCCACTCCACCGGTGTTACGCACAAAGCTCAGCTCACCCGTCTTCTGTGGTGCTTTGTCAAGCCTGACGATGTCACAGTGATGTCAAGGAGGTTCCAGCGAAAGAGGCTGTTGAGTTGCATTGTGGGGTTTGTAGGGGTTTTGGGGGCCTAATCCAGAGGTCTAAAAGACAGGACATCGCGGCCTCTGCTACTTTGAGTCTGACTTTCATTCATTTTTAACACGAGTCCCCAACTTTATGGATGAACTGCAACTCTGAGGTACTTAAGTCTTCAAACTGCATCTTGCCTAGTTGGGGTTGGGGTGGTCTAGGTGGGGGTGCTGGACTGACTGCACACTGCAGCTGATAGAACTTTTACTGAAGGAGCATGTGAATGCAGCATCGTTCACATTTACTCACCTGTCAGTACATCAGTGTGGCAGCTCTAAGTTTGTCAGCCTTTGGTTCTTTAATGAGGTTATCTCAAAGAGAGAGAGAGAGAGAGAGAGAGAGAGAGACACTTTGCCGGTTATACCGGGCCACGCCAGACGGTGAGAGCGCCGCCGCCGAAGGAGGAGGAGGAGGAGGAGGAGGAGGAGGAGTCTCGGCCGCTCTGCAAGCGGCACCGGGAGGCTCTCAAAGACCGGGACATCACCGCGACTATTTCTGACTGACAGCGAGCGGAGAAACGGCCCGAGTGCTCTGACACGCACACTTGTGCACTGTAGCCCTGCGTTAATACCCAGACACACACACACACACACGCACGCACACACGCACCTGCATCAGCCGCGGTTGCGCGTTTACCTGGATAAGCGGAAGGTCGGTTACGCACGGTTTGGGGAATTTGGAGAACACCTCCAGCAGTCACCTGTTTAGCCCGGCTCGGCGCAGCTCGGTGGAATTAAAGGCAGCAGAGATGGCACGCGGCTAGAATGGCACGTTTTCAGGTAAGAGCCTGGAAAGCAGGCTGGGGGGGGGATTGTTGAGAGAAACGGGACGCGCGCCGCACACTTGAAGTGGCGTTCCCTGCGTTTTGGGCGCAGTTTTTTTTATTACATTTTTTTTTTAAGTCCAGCTGACGTGCTGTCACGGGAGCAGCTGCACGCGACTGTCAGCTCAATTCTGACAGGAGGGACGGGAACGTGGGAGACGAGTCCTGCTCGGAGTTTGGAGAACGTCCGCTTCCCCCTTAAGATCGCGTCGTTTGGGATCAAACTCCGTGTGACAACAGCCCGGCGGGGCGGTGTTAGGCGAGACGTGCGGGAGATGTGACATTCCTCGGCATTTAGCGCACGCGTGCGTCGCTGCGCGCACACGCGCGTGTTTGCGGAGGGATTATTGCAAGTCATCTGTTAATTCTATAACAGGACGTACATTGATTCTGCATTCTATTTGCAACACGTGTCTCTTTCCTGTCATCCCAATAAACTCATTAAATGTAGAGGGAGAGGAGACCTACCGGGCAGCCTTAGCAACATCAGCTGTGTGTGTGCGTGTTGTGCGTGTCCTGTCTCGCCCACACTATCAGAGTCTACCCCCCCCCCCCTTTTTTAATCTCTTGTTTTGTTTACCCTTTACCCGAGGTAATGACAGCTCACTCCGAGCCCGCTCCCCTTTATAAATAAAGGTTGAACTGGAATTAATAAACTCTTCAACAAAAGAGCACATTTTCCTTCTAAAGACACTTTCCATATCCCGAAATCATTACGAGCTGCCCAACTTTTGTATATCAAATGACTTTCTAAATCGCACACCTGGGCTGACAGCCAATTAAAATAATCTACTGCAGCAGTTTATGATAAATATGAAGGGGTACTTCTAATACACAGCACAGCAAGGTAGAGTGGGAATAGTATAATGATCCCTAAGGACACAGAAATAGCAACAAGGATGCTTGATCACATAAACTCACTATAGCTCTGCAGGTTTACTACAACTCCCGCAAGGACAAAGTAGTCATAATAGGCCTGTATATCAAAGCAGATGAAAATACCATAAGGCTTCTATAAACCCACTACTGAGCACCATACCCACACTATTATGCACCTAAATGCATATTGTGCCACACAGTATGATACAGAAATAATCGTGCAATGGTACAGTGAGTTGATATAAGCCAATGTGCAGAAAATTAGTTTAAAGTGACCTTACTGAGACACAGACACAGGAATATTAAATATTAGAGTCTCTATTGCAGTGATCTCATTGCACTAATTAGAAAAGATCTATACCATAAGATTACCATATAGGAATATAGATAATATGATGAACAACATCATAGGAAGGAAGGAGTAATTGGGAGTGATAATACATTCAGAAAAAAAAGTACAACATAAACAACATAAATTATGTCTAATGCCATGCTGTAAGAAATAAAGAATTTCTTAAATTAAGCTTCATTATACAGAGATTACAGTTCGATTGTTCACTTATACTTACTGTGTGAAAGTACAGAGAAATATATGAAACCAATGCAAAGGAAATTCTTACATTCCTAAAGAGCCACTCGTTTATTAAAGTAAAGTAAACTTCAGAGAAGATGTAGATTTTAAATCGGCACAAATTACATGTAAACTAAAAAAACAAAACAAATTACTACCTAAAGGCATCCAAATGTTGGATATTTTAAGACATCTAAAAATGTAGGTATAAAAACGTATTGATTCTTATTGTAATTATTTGTCTGATACAGTCTATTTCACCCCAAAAGTTCAATTATTCAGTTAAACATGATTAAAAATCTCTCTCACATAAAAAAATCACAATAAAAGATTATGTAAATGTTATTTGTTTCAAAAGTTTAACTAGTGGACACAAGATGTCTCCTATACTTCACTGTGAAGTCCCTGAGTGTGTGCACGCTGGAGGCTTCACACGTGTGGAAGTTGCTTGTTGGACAGGATAGCAGACAATGGGAGAGGGGGAGAGAGAGAGAGAGAGAGGGTTACACATGGAGCAAAGGTTGCCAAAGGTGGCCACAGAGAAACATTCCCTCTAGCTAGATTATGGTGGCAACAGACTCTGAACACACACACACACACACACCGTTCTGCACAGTAAAGCTCAAACATCACAGTGAAGGAACAAGAAGCAAAACACATTTTTGACTCGGTGGGGGGGTTGAAATAAAGGCTGTCCAATCCAGAGACTTTTAAGAGCGTTTAAAACAATACAAATCACCTAAAAAGTCATAAGCAAATATTAAAAAGCACGCTTTTGCACTGTCAGAGAAACAAATGGGGAGGACTAATGTAAAAAAAATTCAGTGTATTTCATCTGAAGAGCTGCATTTGTGGAACAGTTGTAGTGAGGAACTACATAAAATATGCTGCTGACATCAGGTTTAAAAATATATAGGTTTTAAAAATGCATTAGGGATAGTGTGAACTTTTGTCTGCTACTATTTTTGACCTTAAATACGTAGTGTATTGTGAATCAGGGTAGGCCCAACAACCTTTTTGGTCCTGAATATCTTGTTTTCTGCTGTTCTGCAACCTGTGGACGAGAAAGTCCCGGCCTTACTGTGTTACTGCACAGCAGAGGACAAAAACGTACGATCGGTTTAATGTAAACTCACTTAAAGTCCCCGCAGCAGTATCATAGCAATATTAGTGAGTTTTCCATCATAAGGACCGACTAGCCAATCGGTTCACCCCGGCTTGTGTCGGAGCAGCTGCGGCATCTCCGTCAGTAGCCCCGTGGCTGTGAGCCAACTGTGACCAGTAAACAAACAACACACTTGGTGTCTTCCTGTAGCCCCTCCCCCGGGCTGTCGGTGGAAACGTGACACAGATCGGCGGAGGGTTTGGCGACACTACGGCGCCGGCTGAGCCCGGTGGTTTTAGGTGAGGTTTTATTAGCGTGCGGGTTGCCTGTGCAGGACTGAGAGATGTAAGATCCCTTTCACGCTCCTATGATAACGTCCAGGAATGATGTTGGATGATGGATCAAGCTTCTTGTGATTAAAGAAAAAAAAAAAAGAAGCTGGGCCAAGTCACTGAGTGTGTGTGTGTGTCTGTGTGTGTGTGTGGGAGGGAAGCCCGTAAGGCCAAATACATTAGCCTTGTCAAGTGTGCTTATGCGATGTGTGTGTGTCTGCTATTGTTTTCCACCACAAAGATGTTGCACGAGTGTGTGTCAGTGAGTAGCCAGTGCATTTACTGATGAACTACACGAGACAGCGTGTGTGTGTTTTGTCTGTGTGTGAGGAAAATGTTCCATTGGTCACCACTGTAGTAAACTGGCAGTAATCCTGCATTTATCCTGTTAAATAAATGTGCCGTTTCTTCTGTTTCTGATTGAAGCTTCGATTTTACCCCCCATGATCTCTTGTGTGTGTGCATGTGTGTAAGTGAGTGTGCGTATACTTACATTTAGTTTTGCTTGGTTGCAGTTCATACGTGCATCACAAGTACTGGTCACGACTAGTTTCAAAACAGAGGCAGTGAGCAAAAACATCGATAATGCTGCATGATAATTAAGCGCCAAAGGGAGACTTTTACCCCGTTAGTCACTGTTGATGCCGAGGTCGGTAGAGTGGAATCTTTACCAGGGAGAGCAAATGCAGCCCAGCTAGGTGCATCAAGATTCACATTAGTCAGCTTAGGAATCATTTAATTATTGATTAACTTAAGCAATTAACCATTTAGTCTGTAAAATGTAAGGAAAGTGTTTAAAATGCCAATTGCAATTTCCCAGAACCACACGGTGCATTTTCTAATAGCTTGTTTCGTCTAAACAAATGTCCAAAGCCTGAAGATTCAACTGGCACCTATGTAACGTTTTTAGAACGCTAAAATGAGCTAAATAGCACTACAAGTACAGCTGAGGCCGTCATTAGTCTTTCATGTCAGTATTTGCAGCTTTTTGGTTGTAAACAAATACAAGTTCTGACATGATGTTGGTCAAAGGATCCACGACTGTGTGTGTGTCAAATTTCATGGCAATCCATCCAATATCTGTTGAGACATTTCACTCAAAACCACAAATGTGAACCTCATGGTGGCGCTAGAGTAAAAATCATGGGAATATTATCATGTAGATTGGTTAACATTCAAATGCTGCGTACTGGTGAAGGTGTAGGTAATAACCCAATAATATATTATACTAAAACACTCTGAAAGGGGCCGTTCTGTATTATGAGTACATTTACTTTGGAATCTTCTGAATGTCGTGAACGCAGGACAGTATTTGTACAGCGTGGCATTGCTACATGTACTCGAGGAAAGGATCTGACCCTGACCGTGACACAAGTTCAAAATGGCGGACATATGGTCCTGGAGTCCCAGAATAAGTCCTTGACACCCCTCCCACCTCCTCCGGGGATGTTCCGCAGCTGACCCCTGACCTCCGAGCGTTATCATATTGCGGTGAGCGTGTTGAACACTGCTAATATCCCTCCGAGCGGAAGCATTACTGTAACAGTCAGGAGGGGACAATGCGTGTCGGGCTGCGTGTGCTCGGGCTGTGCGACGCTTCCCGGGCACCAGGTGCGCACTGGGATTTGCCACACCGGGTCGGCTCAGCTCCGCTCACCTCATTATCCTCTTTGGACAAGGACGGACGTAATCTCCCCTCTCTGTTTCTCTCACTCTTGCATCAGCTCCCCCCCCCCCCACCTTTCCGTCTACCTGGATGTTGTTCTATTTTTGTCTTCTCTTGGTTTTTCCTTTTTCGCCATTTGTCCCACTCTCACCCCCTCGCCCTCTCTCTCTCTCTCTCTCTTTCTCCTACTGTCTTGTATAGTCTCTCTATCCTCTGGCTCTCTGCCTGTGGATTGATTAGTCTAGTCTACTCTGCTGTTGTTGGGTGACAGAGCGCCCTCGTCGCGCTTGGTTTGGTAGGTTAGGGTAGCTCACAGCAACATGGTGGGATGGGGGGGGGGCTATTGAAAGTAAAACGACACCATCCGGCCATCCATTAAACTGCAGTGCATGATTCTTGTTCTGTCACCCTTGGCGGTCTACCTCTCACCGCCTAATACGCCCCTGTCACATCCCGGGGGACCCGCCGTGACTGAGCGAGCAATGCTTAAAACTGTGTGTGCCGAGAGAGAGAGAGAGAGAGAGAGAGAGAGAGAGAGAGAGAGAGAGAGAGAGAGAGAGAGGAAACAAAGGGAAGAAATGTTTTTTTTTTATCCAGCTTGAAAGCAAATGCAAATCAAACTTTTAAAATGTCATAAAAAAAAGAAGGTGAGAATAAAATTGTCATTTTCCAGGATTCCCTGTGGACCAATCAGCAACAAGTATGCCACCACATAAACTGTAATTGTCACTATAATTAGTATAATTAAAAAAATGCTGGAATGCTTAAGTGAGTAGCAAAATCCATTTAGAAGCACATAGAGCGGATGGATGCGTGTAAGGTCATGTAAGGTGTTAAATGTCATGATTTCAAGAAACTCATTTACTATCAAAATAAAAATGTCTTTCAAAAATCAATTAAACTGGGAGTTATTTCCTTTCAGTGACTCCTGGTCACAGCCGTGGAGTTGTTGGCATGGTGATTTTACTCTTTACCCTGATCTGAAATAAGAGTGAGTTTACGTGAGGAAAAAAGTCATATACGTGGTTTTTGTGCGCATTCATCCTTAATAGTTGCAGGCCCCAGATGAAAGGGAGGAGCAATCCTTTATCATGATAGCATTACACAGTCTGTTGTGTGCGTTAGCAGCAGGCAGTCTATGCAAAATCCACAGAATGTGCATCTGTGCATGGTGGTGTGTATGTCTGGAAACGTGTGAGAGAAAGATGGATGGAGACACAATGAAGGAAGATGGTTTTAGAGGAAGAAGATACTTGGGGGGGAAAGGGGTGAGAAGGGCAAATTAGTGGAACGAGGGAGAAGAGGCAGGAAGTGAGAGTTTGGATTCCTCCTCTTGTTTATCGCTGCTGGACTGTCGGACCAGCTGGCTGAATAGAGCAATGAAAAGCAGATGGGTGGAATTGTGCGTGTGTGTATCTGTCTAGCCAGTCGAATAGAGCAATGGAGAGAGATAGAGCCATGAATAGCTTAGTGGTTGTCAGTGTGTGTGTGTGTGTGTGTGTGTGTGTGTGTGTGTGTATGTGCTGGCAGTATTGGTGATTGTATTGACAGCTAGCTTATTGTGGTGGCGCTGAAGCCCTCGATAAATCACCTGGCCCCTCATCCTGTGAGACTGTTTATGTGACATCACACACTCGTATTAACCCCTCCAGCCTGCGTGTGTGTGTGTGTGAGTGTGTGTAATGGACAGACGGAGGTGGCGAGAGGGTGAGAGAAATTTGATAATTAGAGGAGCAGGACGTGAGGTGGAAAATATAAAGCCTAGTGGGGAGAAGGTGATGGTAAGAAACATCCCATAATTGAACTGCTTGGTCATCTTTTAAAGCAATAACATGCAACAAATGCCATTTGGCCTTTCCCTGTAAAGAGTAACATAGCACCATTTAATGAGAGCGTGTACGTTTGAAATGTCAGATTTTGAAATAGTTTGCTGTTTTACAGGGAGTTTGGAGGATCCCACCATGTTGGTGTGTGTGTGTGTGTGTGTTACGTGAATGTCCAGTTTGACCGTTTTATGACGGTGGGTAGAAGGGGTGCAAACCAGCATTGATTGTGCTAAAGGTTAATAGAAAATACAAGGACAATGATGTGGAACACCACAGCGATGATCACTTCACTCACTTCTGTCAAATGAACGAATTACTTGTAGCAAGCGTGGGAACAGATTCTATCCGTCTTTGAACATCAGCATGAAAAACACGATGAGTAAAGTTAATAATAAGTCAACTTTTAGATGTTTGATAAAACTCAATAAATGAATAACTTTGAGTAACAATTGAAGGTGACTGTCGGAATCTTTTCAGAAAATCTACATGCCACGCAGTGCATTTCTGTTCAAACTCTCTTTATAAATATTTCAATGACTCTAAATGTATCCATCCATCTAACTTGCAGCCTCACACGTGTTTGACGTGACACCGTGTTTCACAAGTCTGGCTGTCATCGTTCCTCACCAGGAATTCGCTGCTTACAGCGGCGGGGTGTGTGTGGGGGGGGTGGATAAAATAGTTTCCATACCACCCTTTTCTGTCACCCGAGGAGCGGCAGGTTTGATAATGATCCCAGTGGAAGTGCTAGCTGCAAGCTAGCGGGTTGCAAAGCGTTGCCTCATTTTGTTTTTGAGCTTTTTTATTTCTTTTTTGGAATGAAATTTGAATTTTTCCTCTCCTCGCCTCACTTCCTTCCTCCCGCCGCAGTGTGGGATTGACGTCTGTCACCGTGAACCTTGAACTTTGGGTAGAGCAGGTAGAGCTGCTGTCAGTGTTAATATTCATTTTTCCAAAAGATTTGGAGACAAATATCTAAACCTAAAATATCTGAAATCGTAGTTCAGTCCCTCCAACATAGATTTTGTTGGATTGGATTAGGAATTTGGCATTCTGCCCAATGGACAATACAAATATGAACACATCATGGCACGCAGGTATAAATAGATAGACGGATGATTGGATGGAAGGTTGAGAGATACAGATTAATGCAGAGCCAATCAATGAACCAACTCAACAGATGGCGGCGTCTCTGGCCTCTTATGAGTTGCTGTTAAATTGTCGTTTAATTCACCGGGAAAAGCGTTCGTCCCAACTTCCTCCCCAGGTTAGCATAGAGCCGAGAGGTAGACCCAGAGCTGAAAGGCTGTTTTTGTGGTTATTTTTTTAAAACAGGCTTTTCTTGTAGATCAAAGCAAAGGCTCCACACAACAGCTCTGAAACATTTCTCTGTTTTTTGCTCTGACGAGTTCCAGCAGAGTTGAATATGGTCTTATGTTGAATGCAGGTCTCACAATATATATATATATATTTTCTTTTTCCTGCAGTGTGGCTATTAAAGCCCTGAACCTTTAATTTGGTGTTGACATTGAACGCATTCTTTGAAGCCTGAAAATATTGCACTGGCTTTATGATTGCACTGAAATGCATTAAAGGTAGACAAAAGATGTTTTTATGATTTGTCTAAATGTCACGGATGTGGAATTCTCTAATTATCCCATCACTTTTATGTTTCTTAGCCACTGTTCAAATTGAATTACAGCGAGTGTGTACAGAGTGCAAGAAGCTACTGTGTGTATCAGACAGTAGAGGATGGAGAAAAATATATATTTATTTAGTAAACATTATTCTCACATTTTTCTGAGCTAAGGAAAATGTAAATGTGCCTGCTTACGTAAAAAATTGCAGGTGCAAAATGTAAAATATAAATGTCAGATGTGAGATGTTGCACTTTAAGTTGAAGCCCATGAAGCAGTGGAAGTGTCACTTGAAGTTGAAGCACTGAGTCAGTAAAAGTGTGAGCACTAAAAGGAGTTGAAGTGGCATTTGAAGTGGGATCGCTGAAAGCAGTTGAAATGTCAGTTTGTCAGAAAGTCTTGTAGGCTTAACAGTTAATGCTAAAAGTGAAAGTAGTTGAAGTGTTAGAAGAAGAAGAGATGAGGAGATATCAGGTGAACTGTCAGCTGATTAGTAGGATTTGAAAGCAGCTGAAATGTCAGCAGATGACTTAGCAACAAAACTAGTTGAAATTTAATTTAAGTAAGTACTGAAAGCAAATGAACTGTTAGCTGAAATGTAGGCGATGAAAACAGTCATTTTAAGGGTAACAGATGAAAGCAGTTGAATTGTAAATCATTAAAGCAATACACAATTGCACTGTAAATAGTTAGGGTGTGGTTGGTATCGAAGCAGGTATTTAAGCAGTTAAAATGCCAGTTAACATGTAATGGGTGAAAGCAGTTGAAGTGTCAGTTTAAGTTTATAAAAGCAGCTGAAATGTCAGTGGACATGTAAGCTCTGAAAGTTTCTGTCCAGGCTCCTGGAGGCAAAACTGCTCATGTTGTGGTTGTGTGGTGTGTCGCTCAAGGAGTAAAAGCACCACCTGTGATTGGTTACAGGTCAGGAAAAAACCCAATTATAAGCGGGCAGTTATCAAACTGACTGCTCCAGGTTAGATTAGGTGACACTCTATGATCCCTGTGAGGGATTCGGGTGCTCTAATGGAAGGTTTGATCAGCTGAAAACGTTGAATCTCATCACCTGCTGGCAGCTTTTAGAGGGCCAGGGATGTTGTGGCTGGCATTACTTTGGTGTCTCCCAGTTTGATCCGGTCTACTGCATATTCTGCCTGCACCAGTGGTGTCCATTAATGGTGTGAGAGCACGTCTTGGTTGATATTAGCTGACATTTATGTGTTTGTGTGAATGTTTTTGTGTCCTGTCTGCATCAGTATGTCCATTTGTGCATTTGGGTGTGTGTATGTATGTGTGTATGTGTAGCACAAAAGTAACTCGGTCTGCATCACTCAGTACCATCCATATTGCTTCTCCTATCAAAGAGGACGCTTTTAGCCCTCCGGCCAGCACTCGCGATGCTCCTTTGTGTCTGTAAGTGGTGGACCGTGGACAGAATATTTAAGCGTCTGAGTGTGTGTGTGGATGCGTGTGTGTGTGGACACATGTGTGTGTGAGCGATGGCGATGGACCCTCAGAGGGACACAACGAGATAAAACCAAAGGGAAGAGACAGAAAGGAGAGATGGATGGAGAGAGGAGGTGTCGGGCCGAACAGGGAGAGGAAGAGGAGAGAGTCTGTGACGTGAACTCTGCACTGAACAAAGTGCTTTAAAAGCAAAGTTTATCAAAGCGTAGCCAGATACACAGAAGAGTCGAATCGGAAGAGAGGAAAGAAGAAGAGGCACAAAGAGAGGGATGTGGGAGGGATGGATATAACACTTAAAATCTGTGCCGTCACTGGCTTCCCAAATTGCCTTGCATCCCCTGGAGACCATGGATAGGATGACTTCCTTCCTGTCCTCACTTTCTCTCTCCCTCACACACACACACACACACACACACACACAGATCTGATGAAAACATCTTTCAAGTCAAAAAGACACTCTCCTGTGTTCAGATTGTTCTCCGTCAGTCTAAATATTTAATGAAGACGTCTCATTATCGCCATAATAGGTGTGGTTAGCATGTAGACAGCATGACTACAAAGGGAAATAGGTTATACAATGAAACCTTATGAAATGCCCTTTCTGTATTCTATTTAGAGGGCAATGTCTGTTTTAACCAGCAAATTCACCTTATAAGGACAGACTTATAGCCTGATTAATAAATGTGCTCAGCGCAAACCTCCCTCCCAACCTGTGACTTCAATTTATTTCCAATTACGGGGTCTCACACAGGCATGAAACTAAAGAGCAATATCGCAAAGGCATCCCTATAAAATATCCAGGTTCATAGATTAAATCATTTCCCTTTTGTATCTGCGCTCCAGAGAGCAAATTTGAATGTACAAATTGAACGGATCCAAAAGGAAAACAGCACACACCCAAGATATATGCAGACAAAGCAAGTGATAGAATCATGAAATTTTGAAATGATTTTTATTTCAAAATAGGCTCATTATTTTAATAATATTTAGCAAGTTTTAAAGTATTTGTCAATCAAAGCAAAAAAGACAAAGTTAGTTATTTGGTTGGCTTTGCCCCTTTCGTCTTGACTGACGGATAGATCAATTGTGATCAAAAGTGGCATTATTAAATAAAAAATAACAGGAAAATGGTGCTGTGAAAAAAGTTTTTTAAAGTATCCTGTTTGTGCACGTTGACACAATTTAGACGTTGGGACTGAAGGTTTTAGTTAAAATCCTGCACATTTATACACTCGCTCTTGTACTCTTAAAAGGATTCAGTGTTACGTTTTACTCTTGGCAGCGTGGAGAGGGATCTAAATACAGCAGCGCTGCGTTTGACAAGTCTGTCATTTCCAAGGAGGTTTCTCTAATTAAACAGCTAAGTGAATAAATGAAACATGAAAAATCCAAATAATGTGAAGCACAATTTTTCTAAAGTAACAATTATACTTTTCCTTCCGATTTTCCTCTCTTCTTACATTAATGTTTCAAATACAGCCGTTGAACTTGCATATCTTTGCCCAGTGACTTTTGTGTGCATTTCTGCAGGGTCTGTGGATGGCAACAACCCCCCGGTAGTAAATATGATGTAAATATGATGCTCTTTGCCCAGTGTTCAACAGAAACAGATGCAACGTAGAGATTACACCCACCCGGACTTGAGCCGGACTGGGGGAAGGGGGGGGGGGGGGGGCTTGCGGTGATTCAGCAGCTTGGACCAAAAACCTCATTGCAAACAGATGCCTCCCAGAGATTAGCCCAGGCCCGCCTTACTCGTATTGTGAGACTTTCCAGACAGGATCGGCTTTGCTTCAGTTTGGGGTGAAAAAAAAGAACTGCGGATGGGTGAAGTCTGAAGATTAGTCTAGATATTACACCGAGCCGTCCTAATTCGATCCGATTGTGTATTGATTTTGCGTCGACTGATCGATTGACAAGAGCGAAAGAGGTTCATTGTCATTTCGGTCAGTTTGTACTTGTTGTAGGGTGCGTTTGTGTGCTTTATATAGGGAACGGAGGGCAGAGGAGTGGATCTGTTGGATTGACAGGAGCGCTGCTTCATGTGTGTAATCAACGCTTACATCTTGTTTGTGTCTATTGCTTCATTTTATTCCGTTTGTTTGTATTTTACCCCCGACTGCTGCCCCTTTCTGGCCCCCAGCTCCGCCTTGCACGTCTATTCCACTTCTTCTAACCCTCATCCTTCCACTTCCACTCTTTTCTACTTGTCCCGCTCCTGCTACTTCCAGCAAAGTCGGGCAACAGGCAGCTGCACGCAGGGCACGTACTCCTCTCGCGGATACAAAATGGAGGGTCAGTGTCCTCTCCTGCACAGATAATATTGCCAAGAATTCTGGCTGATTTACATTTATATGCAGAAAGGCCAATAATATGCAGGTCCAAGTGCACACGCCGCTTCCGCATATTCTTTCTCCAGTTATTGATTCAATTTGACCGCTGCCTGTTTGAGGCGATTTAGGTGGGTTATATTTCCTTCACCGGGGATAGAAACTCGAGGTTGTTATAAATTTAATAGAATCGCACAGCGGCCCTTGACAAATTAATTAATCATCAAAAAAGACAATGGTAACAGCTGCTGGCAGAGCTTCCTTGATAGATATTGGAAGACGCGACCAGTGTCCGTGTGTCTGCCGGTAGAACACGCTAAAAGAAAGATCTGCTCCTATTCTGCACTTTTAAAGTCCTTTAGGTAAAAGCCTCTGCCAGATTGAACAAATAAAAGGATTCTTTGTGCCACAGCATTAAAGGCATCTCTTCGGTTTAAAAGACGGATATTGGATTTAATTTGAGTGTCATTTTGCTTGTAAAATACTACACAGGTCAGGCTTTGAGTTTACGCTAGGCTTGCTTAGCATGTCTAGACAGTAGTTTCTTTAAAACATTTATTTGCTGCCTTTATTGAACCCCATTTCCCTTGAGCCCTAGCCGTGTAAGGTTTAAACTTCGAGGGGTCTGGAGTTTTGCAGTTTAAATTATAGCTAACGGTTGCTAATGTTAGCAAACTTAAGATAGATGCTGTTGTGACATTACGGAGTGCAGATTAGCCTCTCCAGTGTGTTGTCCTTACGCAACGCAGCTTAATAAGAAGTTAAGTTGCTAAAATTAGCGAGATAACATACCTGATTGCTAGCTTTTGGTACTACAGATTCTGATAGTGAGGTCAAAGGTCAGGGCATACTTCGAGAAAGAAGCTGTTTATAAAAACGCAAGCCTTTGATGCCCTATCTGCCGGGCCGGGCGCGACTTGATTAAAAACTCACTTCCTGCCTCTCCCGTCACGTGACTTTCCCCAGAGACACTGATAGGGCGACGCGTAAACCCCCTGTTAGGCTTTCGTCTCCCGAGGAGCTCGAGAGGCTGATCCGCGTCTTCATTTCCTGTCCTTTGAGTGTCGGGTCCCTTCCTGTGACCGACCGATCTGCTGCCAGATAACGACCTGTCTGAGAGTGAGGGGAGATGACAGAAGGACAACGGTGTTTGGGTGCATCTCTGTTTGTCTTCTTGCTATTGCCACGTAGTGTGTGTGTGTGTGTGTGTGTGTGTGGCTGGTTTTATGTGTGAAAGTGGCCATCAATCAGCCTGTCCAATATCTCTAATTCGCTTGGAGGAAGGGGTGGAGAGCAAACATAGACAGAGATGGAAAGAAAATGTAATAGAGATGAAAGAGAGATAATAAAATCAAATTAACTGATTCTGAGATCTGTCTTCTAATACCATACTTCTTCTGAGATGCATACGTGTGTGTGTGTGTTCTGCTAGTACATACATGAGTATACTATATTTATGCTCTCAGTAGCAGTAGTTTCCCTTGCACGCCGATTGTTATGTACTGCTGGTAGTAGAGATGCTCTCCCTTTGTGTCTGTGTGTTTGAGTGTGTGAGCATCTCTGCCTTATTACAATATGTCCATATCAGTAATAGGGGTCCTGCTGCAGTGCTGTGGCTCTCAAAGCACACCACTTAGAGACGCCTGGGACTTAGTGGGGCTGCCTGAGCGCGGCTCTAATGCATCTCTGCACACACACACACACACACACACACACACACACACACACACACACTGGACACACAGACGCCAGTGCAGCAGGAAACACGGCAACGCTCACATGCACATGCATAAACAAACGTGGACACATACAGGCCCACACTGACACTCTCAGATGCCGAAAGCTCACTTGGTATCATTTCTAAAGCACTTAAGTTTCACCTTTTGGGTCTGCTGTAGTAACTGCGCTTCAGTGCTTTTGAAACAACGCTAAGTGAGGTTGTTACATTCACAAACTGGACACAGGGCTGAGGTTTAACGCTTAACACTGCGCACCAAATTAAACAAACACTGGTGAGGTCTTACACTTTTACTGGGAAGTCTGCCCCTATTCATTCTTCTACGGGACACTTAAGGGAGATGGGTGTGTCCATGCATGTCCAGGTTATGTTTGTTTGTGTGTGTGTGTGTGTGTGTGTGTGTGTGTGTGTTCAGATGATTCAATATAAACAATGAGCATCAGACTACATCTTTTACAGTAGGGTGTTTTGTCAGTCAGGCTCTTGAGGGAGCCACAAACATATTAGTTGAATGCTAACTTTAGAAGACCTTGAAATTAATACTGAATGCACGGCGGCGAAACTTCGCCACTCCCTCGTCGTTCCTGCAGTGATTAAAAGCTTATCTGCCACGATGTGTGCGTGCTAAGGAGGAAACTGCACACGCATAACAACACACATTTCTATTCCTCTAGTGGAAATACTTAAATTAAAGGCAGGTGTACAGTATGTGCACATATTTGCAACAAAGCATAGTACTTTAGGGAGAAAATTGCATACACAATACACACACACACACACACACACACACACACACACACACACACACACACACACACACACACAGACAGAGTGCTCCATTGAGACTGAGTGGAGGAGTGGACTGTTAAAAGATTCAGAGCATGGAGTGCCTGGCAAATCATTATAGACTCAGTGTGGGAATTTAGAGAGATACTGTGTGTGTGTGTGTGTGTGTCTGGGTGTGTCCGTGTGTTCACGCGCATGTGTTTGCGCGGTACAGCGTGGAAGATCATTATAAGGTCACGGCAGGGGTGTGAGAGAGAGGGGTAAGGGCTGGATGAGAGTTCAGTCATAGGCTACGCAATGGAGATCGCCCCTGCAAAGTGTGTGTGTGTGTGTGTGTGTGTGTGTTGGGATGTTCTGCATGTGTGTGTGTTAGAGGGAGAGACAGAAAAAGAGAGCGTTCAATACTTGCTTCCCCGTTGGGAGACACCCATGCAGTGTGTGTTTGTCTTTGTTTGTAAGGCGGACCCAGTGGGAGGAAACCCGGGGGAGAGAAAGTGAAAGAGAGTGACAGTGACACCGCGAGTGTGTGTGTGTGTGTGTGTGTACACTTCATTATATATAACTCTCTCAGTATTCCGCTCGTGAAAGCTGTGATCATTTTCAGACACTTTGGTCTTTGTCCAGGCTCGAAAACTGGCAGGTTCATCTCTGTCGTCTCTCTCTTTTTCCCTGGAGAGAACTTCCAATCCCAGCTATTCCTGAAATGCAAAAACACTTGATGCACATGTCTGTTCTCTTATAATCATTTAAAGCGACAACAACAACAAAAAATCGGTGTAAAATCCTCCTTCGCAGCTTCCAGAGCTGTAATACTAACCCAAGTACTAAAAATCCCCAAATGTAATTGCATTGGATTGATTTTTTCTTTCAGTACAAGCGCAGTGTTATTCTGTGCATGCAGTGGTTTTTCATGGGTAAATGCACTAATTAGTACACCAGAATGCGCCCTGTTGTAAACTGCTACCGTGAAATCTACAGCCTCTTGTGAATTGCGGTGCAGAAGTTCAATATTGTGATTATGTTTCATTCAGATGAACGGTGCAGCCTGGAACTGCGGAGGTCCTGGAGTAGCTGCACAAGTCCCCCTGCTGCGCGTGCATTTATTAGATCATTGCTGTGTGGAGATGTAAACCTGAACTGGAAACGTGCGAGAAAGTTTCTCTAATTGACTTGTATCAGAGTGTTAATCTCGGATGGACAGAAGGGAACTTTGGCAGCGTTGTATTCTGCTCTTGAGGCCAGTGTTTGTGGAGAAATTGGTATCGCTGCGTCTTAAATGATGGATTTCTCCCTGCATGTCTGCTCAAAATGATTAATCTAGAAAGGAGGCCTTGCTCTTTGATTCTGAGAGGCTGACAGCAGAACCTGACATCCACCATTGATGTTTTAGATTGCTGAAAAATTGCTAAAAGTGCTATCAAACTCCATCGCTGCTTTTCTGTGAACATCTTGATGGGATGTGACGTTTTCCGCGTTTTCTCTGTTTCTACGTGCAGAAAAATAGGCGAGAACATCGAGATGCATCATCATGAGTTTTTTTCTTCTTCTTCGGTGTAACCAGGTTCCAACAGTACAGCAGTGATGCAGCAAGTGCACAATAAACAACTTCAGATAGTTCATCAAAGAGGATCGCGGGTCGAACTGGATTCATTAGTGGGAAATTGACTTGACAAGCGTGACCAGGACTAGCAGGCTATTGATCAGCTGCTGTCATCAGTATAGGTGATTTGTGCTGGCAGCGACAACAAGTGAGAGGGGAGAGCTGGGAGAGGCAACGCAGGAGGAGGAGGAGGAGGAGGGAACTGTGCACAACATCAGGACTGCCTGATCTAGTAATGAGAAACTAACTCCCAGAGTTCCTTAAGAGGAGGTCAGGGGGTCAACAGCGAAATCAATAACACTTTAATCTGTATGACATTTAATTCACTTAAAATGATCCCAATTAGAGAAATGTATAAAACTGACTTCCAGTTTCAGACTACACTTTCATATGTATACATTTTCAGTGGTGGAAAGCACATATACTTCACAACTGTACAAAGTACAGTTCTGACTGCTGTAGTTACTCTGTAGATTAACATTTTACACACAGAACACTACAGAAATGTCGTTTTACCAAGTCATTTTTGACTGCGGGGAGATAATTGCAATCTTTTTTAACAGAAGTCAGAAGGTTTCATGACTTTTCTCCAATAAGGTTTCAGAGCACTAATCCTCTTACTCTATCTTCTTTCAAGATTCGACCTCTTATGTCTACCACAGGTTGATTTCTTTAGGAACAACATTGAAATAATCTTATTTTAACCATGAATGACTTTTAGGACAGCCATCCTAGCAGCTTTGTGAGGCTGCACTTAGGCACGCTAACTTGCACAAATTTACCGTGGTTACATGGTTTCTTCAACCTGATCGAGATTCCAACTTAACTGCTTACATGGGCTCTAAATAAAGTGTGGCAATGGTCATGTAAACACAGCTATTGGCTATTGAGCTATAAGCTAACGTGCTAACGATGTTTGGCTGATACATGAACCATTTTTACACCCAGAACATGAATATTTACCACATGTCATCTATCTAGACATTTAATTCATAACCACAAATTTGGTTTTGTGGTGTATTGTACCTGCGTAAAGGATCTGAACACTTTTTCCACCACTGTGAGGTTTTATCCAGTGTAAGCCGCCGGTCCAGTGTGAGGTTTTTTTTTGGAGTGCCTGATCTTAAAATGGCTCTGGGGGTTACCCGAGCATCCTTGTCCGTGACAGACACTGAAATCTGCATGAGGGGAAAGTGAATGTGGCGTGATCCCACTCCCTTCACAGCCTCTGTCAAGTGTTTGTGACAGGCCCATGTTAGAATTTGTGGTATTGTGCGAAGCAGGGTGACACTGAAAAAGGGCAGGATAGCTCAGTCAAACATCCCTGGATAGATCACGTATTTCAACACCACAGTGTGCACTGAGATTTGCTTCCTTTTCTTGTCTGTAGGTTTGAGGAGTGAAAGGTCTTTTATTTCACGCTGTTTCTTAAACCGGGAAGACACTGTACACATAAAGCCAGATTTTAAACATGATTTGGTTTTAGAATCAGTCCAAATTTTGGATTTTGGTTGTCGTTTGACGTGCAGTTTGAGGGGGTCACAGCAGCTGATTAGGTGCCTGAACGATCAGCGATCTGGATTTTGGGTGATCGGATGGATTTTAGTCATCTGTTTGCAGTTTGAACAGATTTCCCACATGGCTGCTATAGAAAAGATATGTTATGAACTGTTGTGACCTTGTTTTAATATGACTAGAGTAGTATTTTACATGTTGTCTGACTCAGACTGAGCAGTTCTGTAAGACTGCAGAACAGACACCGTAATGTAATGTACGCCATCCAGATTACAGAGATAGTTTTTTATAACATCGCCTTAATATCATTAAATAGTTTAATAAGAATCAAACCATCCACAATCATCCTTTCAATCGCCAGTACACGATCTGATTGTTATTAAAGAACTAATTTTGCACCAGTTTCATGTATTCGTCCATGACGTCCTCATATGTCAACATGACCAAGCAAATGATGCATCTGCGGTAAGAATTCACTCAATCCAAGCCTTTAATGGGGTTGCAGCAATCCTGGGTCAAATCTAGGTGACTGTCTGTCTGTCGGTGAGGAGGAGGTGTACATCAGTCATAAGAAAAACTATTACTGTTACTCTTTTTGCATTGTTCTCTAGATAGAGAGACCAGAGGAAGGAGAGAGATTGTGAGATTAAGTGTGAGAGGGATTAAGACGGAGGAGGGGGAAATAAAAGAGAGTAACGAGAGATACTGAAAGAGGTGAAGAAACTGGAGGGAGCAACAGGGAGAGAGATGGCTTTCATAAAGAGCCTGACAGAACTGGATGTAGACAGTTGAAGTGGTGCAGATATTTCACGTTGAAGTAACTCGCGGCGCTGTTTGTCTTCTCCCCCTCTTGGCAGGAGCGCTGGTATTTTTAGGGCCTGTTACAGTATTTTTTCGGCCGAGCGGGAGAGAAAGAGAACGAAAGCGAGACAGGCGGAGAGGAAATCACAGGGAAAGATGGAGTGACGGGGCGTCAGCCTGAAAGGCAGCGGCACTAAGAGGGTGTGTGTGTGTGTGTGTGTGTGTGTAAATGGAAGAGATGTGAGAAAAAGAGAGAATGTGACAGCGGGAAAAGATGTAGAGTTGCTTTTTTTCCTTTCTCACTTTTATTAAAGTACTAAAACGAGTGTGCTTTTAAGAAATAACATATCTAAAGTGCTTATTTGTGTCTAGAAAGGGAGAACAAGTGACAGCTTTCCGCTTGTGCCGCATGCTGGATACAAAATGGGTGTAGGTTGCAGTAATGACAGACTTCACGGTAAAACACATTCATCCCGGCACTGAGTGGTTGGAAACAGGTGCAACGTTGAAACGGACAGCTGTGCTTGTTTTCACTTGAAACGGAGAATCACGTTCCCGTGGCTGTAATACAGCTGCAACTAGTAAAGTTGTTACTGACATATGATTTAATTGAATCCCGGCTGATCTGACGCCAATGTGATATTATACAATAGAAGATACAGGTCAGATCAAGGTCAGGAATATGCTTAGATTTGAGTATACTGCCTTGAATAATGCCTGATCTCCAACAGAATCTGATGTTTCGTCATCTTAACGGATAAACCTACCACCCATCAACAACAGCTTCAAGCGCAGTTGTTTGTTCTTGTTTAGAGAAAATCTACCTCCAGGTTGTTTAATACAAACTTAAATCAAGGCTTACTTTGCCAGACTGGAGACCTAACTTCGATTCGACTCGCACTTCCTATGACAGACTTGAGTCTTGACTAAGACTGAAAATGGAAATAATGCTGTAAAGATGGAGGACGGGGAGAAGGGTTCTCATCTGTTTTAACTCAGATCTGTAGGTCTAGCAGGGCTAGGTCTGTTCCCGCTGGGGCCACTTATACTAAACCAATATAGTCACTCGTAGTATGCTACGGTGGTGAAAAAAAACATCTTCCAAAATTAAAAGAATCCACATGGTAGGCAGGAAAAGAGGAGGGAGAAATGATAATGCCATAATGACCCATCAGAATATTGTCGTCATTGACTTGAAAAGACTAAAAATAAAGTGTCTTTATTCCAACTAAACTCTCCTGCTGCCTGTCTTGGAAATAAAGCTAAAATAGAAAGGGCAGCAGAAAGTTTCCCATGCTCCACAGTCTGTGTTGACTTTCTAAATAGTTCCATTCCACACAAAAGACCCACCACAGTGACCTGGTTCTCCCCACCTCGCACCCATTCAGCGAGTGTCTTAGTACAGCATTCTGCCCCGCGGACCAGTCAGTCTCTCGGCCATTCGCCACAAGAGAGAAAGTGCACATTGGCATTTGAGAGAAAGTGAGGTAGGAAGCGAGATTGATTGGCGGTTCTACCTAGGCACAATGCTGCTTGCAGTTAAATGGCAATATACCAGGGCTAGTTCTGTTCCCGCTGGGGCCACTTACACTAAACCAATGTATTCACAATCCACGTGGTAGGCAGGAAAAGAGGAGGGAGAAAAGATAACAGCGTAATGACCCATCAAAAGTTTGATGTTGGTAACTGGTGGTTGTTGTTCTCAGCTTCTAACTTTTTTCAAAAGTTTATTCCGTGGACATATGGCGGTTTGAAGTAGCAAGCAAATGTACACACTGCAGCTGGGAATCAAGTTTAGCAGTACCAATTAGACAGCCTGGCACAAATTAGAATATATGGAGAAGGATCCCGCATCAGTTCTCAGGAAATCTTTAACAACATGAAGATGTGTCATTTTTAGAAATGCTTCTAGGGTATAATCAGGCATCCTAAAATCAAATATTTATTCTTACACAAATATTATTCTTACACTTCAGTCAGTTTCTGCTAAATTGTATATTTACTTCTGCATATTCTGTGTATAATTTGTGAATAGGAAATAACAGACAGATGAGACGTGACAATTTCAAATTGAATGAAAATGAACAGCAGTGTATTTAACCGTTTGAATGTTTGAGACACATGACCTTGTTGAATGTGCTGTGCTCACTTCCAGCACTACTGACCAATGACGCACTTTTCCTCCTATGCGTTATTGTTCCCGCTCCCTTCATCCCTCCTGATTGCCGATTTTGTTCTGTATGACAGCCCCGTGGAATCGGTTTCTGTTTCACAGCTCAATGGCCGCTAATCAAGCGCACTTTTGGTTTTGGTTGACGGAGAAAAGATAATTGTTTTCAGCAGAAATGAACAAACTGCTGTCCTTTTTCAATCTGAGCCCCCTTGTACTGTGCGTTCAGTTTCGTAACCTGAGAAAGGGTAATCAATCAGACACATTGCTACACAAATTTTTGGGACGTTTTACAACTACATGTGGGGGCCACTTGCCGTTATATAGTATTATAATCAGCGTAATCAAATTGCAATAACATCTGGCCTGCGCAATATTATCAGGGCCTATTGGGCCTTGTGTTATTAAACTTCTGGAGGTGATGCTAGCAGTGAGTTCTCATAGTCACAGCAAAGACGTCCCTCTTTTGTATTCTGAATTACAACTACATACTGACACAAACGGGAGATGTCTGAGCTTTAAGGGAATTGTAAGCACAATCAGAACAGATTGCTTGTCTGAAACTTCACGTTATATCATATTTTATCACATACATTCAGGAACAGACTCATGTAACATGCAGTGTCTTTTATCAGCTCTGTATTCACATGGTTTCATTCGCATGTGGACCGCGTGCGAGAGGTTCCGCAGGGGCCGTAAGAGAGACGTGGATTAGTTTCTGTTCATCATTCATCGCGCTGCCTTGTATTACCTCAGACACATGTGGGATTTTAACTAAATGGAGACGTGTTTCCTCTCGCCACCGAGTTCCATCATCTCAACCTTATTTATGCTGTGGATCTCAGCGCAAACAGCCTTTTAAAAGCCTCAGAATACTGAACGTGCTTTGAGCTGAATGTGAAATGCCAGTGTTAGCATGCTATGTTAGCGGGTACTGAACTGAACTTGAACTTGAATAGCCTTAATTACAGTCGTAGTAGATTAACAACTTAACTCCGTTAAGTCGCGGGGATATAAACTAGTTAACATTCCAGCAAACTCAAACTGTCAAGCTAAATTAAAGACGGTGTTTACAATCGGGCCGTTAGATTCAGTGCAGAGGGTTATTTTGTTTTACCTGCTGCATAGCACCCGTGGGTGGTGGACTGACGGTCGCTACGTGTAAACGGGATACATATCTGCTAGCATGAGGATGCAATGCTCCAGGTGAGGGTTCAAATGAGGGATCCTAAACTTGCCGAAGAAGCTGCGAGAGGGAACGCGCTAACTGATTTGAAGGATACGCTATTGCACAATTTAAGAAGTGGTTAAACATCGTTAAAGTGCCGTCACCCTCCACTACAGTCCTGGAAGACAAACCGAGAGATAGCAGCGTTAAGCTCTCCAACTTTTCTGTGCTTGACATTGACTTGCATTCCTACCACTTCAGTTTTAAGTTAAATTGATTGTCTGACCCTGCAAACTTATTTGGTCCACCACCTAAGTCTAATCAATTGTTCCTTGGCCAAAGGCCTGAACACCACATTTCATAGGCATGGGTTAAAAACATAACTTCTTTGGCTTTTTCACTTCCCCTGAGGTCAAAAGTCTTAAATCCAATAAAGCAAAGTGTAAACAAAGCCAGTAATGGGGTGACGGGGCTTCATGCTGCAGTTACAGATTGGAGGCTTTATTAAGTCAGATTGTTTTGCTAGAATTTGTGTCCACTTTTAGCCTAAGAGTCTGCTATTTCTTGAGCTCCGCCCCATCGCAAATCCTCTCAGATCCCCTCAAGCCAATTAGGGACGAGAGAATTGAAAATCAGGAAGCAAATTGGTCTTTTGGCTAATCTCTCTGGGGAGTTGCCAACAAAAGAGGGGAAGGGGAAGGAGGACAGAGGGAGGAAAAAGGCTGGGAGATAGATCGAAGAAAGGAGATAGAGGAGAATTTCAAGAAGAGAGGGGAGGAAAAATGAACAAGATGAGGACAACGAGGCGAAAGGAGAGGAAGAACAGCAGAATAAGGAGAGGAGGGGAGGAAACTAAACACGGAATGAAAAAAGAGGGTGTATTGGTGTCAGAGAAATAGTCAAAATTAGATGTATGTTCATAAAACTCGTGCCTGTACAAACTTTCTCTTCTATGCGACAAATGCCTGCATCCCTGTGTGTGTGCACTCGCCCCCACGTTCCCTCCCATGTGTCTGATGATATATCACCGGCAGCTGTACCTTTTGTCGTCTGTTTGGGGCTGAAATCTCCCCCCCCAGCTAACGCAGAACCACACGGGCAAACGCAGATGCTTCAAGTGGATTTAAGATCTGTGCTACAATCACCAGATTCGAACTGGAAATATACACACGAACGCAACATAAGTAACATCCACGAGCCTTTCTCGCACCCCGAGGCCACTCCAGGTTTAATAAGTGATGTTTGTGGCGTATGTTGTTATAAAAGGAGCTTGTCTTCCGGGGCTTTCTCTATCATTAGATTAAAGACCTGCTTACTATACTTCAGCATGCTCATATTGCCTCAGACATGGTTACCAGCAGCTTTCATTAAAAATCCAATGGTCACCATTCAATTCAGTTTATTTGCAGGTTTACTGTTACTTTATTTGCGGGGGGAGGGGGTCCTTAAGTCGAGCACACATGTAATCAGGGACACTGGAGGGCTGCTGAGAGAAACTCACTTTATATAACGATGTCATGCTGAATGCTGCACAATCATCGCATCTAACTCATAAAAACACAAACATAAAATATAAAATGTAATTATATATGAATACATCCAGGCTTGAGAGTAACCCTTAGTTTCTGGATCAGTTTTATATAAAGAGCTACTGTATAACCAAACCATTAAATATCACGTGTCGACTATTTAGCCCCTGGACAACGGATCTCTGGCCCAAGGCGTCCTCTTCAGTGCGCCGGCTCTGAGGACAATTTGAACGCAGGTGCATTTAAAAAAAACTAACCTTTAGGGTTCCGAGATTGATGAAAAGCTAAATCGCCATCAAATGACAGCCGATTGGTTTAGAGATTGCACTGCAGCCACTTGGGCCAATGCGTTCCGCCCCTTTTGAGGTTAGAACAACTATTACATCGGCTGTATCAATGCAAACACAGCAGTGATGGCAATCCACAATGCAAACATACATTTGTTAGCTGATATTAATGCTTATCATAGTACACAGCCACAGAGAAGTCAGCAGGGATTTTAACAGTCAGTGGCAGAAACGATTAGAAACCCAATCCACATGTTTTGGTTCTGACAGAGTAAGTGCCATGCCTTTTTTTTCCCCATCATCCTCGCTGGTAAATGTTTTCGCCTTTCGTCTCCAAGATATATTCCTCCCTCACCACTCACCGCCACACACTGCTGAAGCGTGCCCGGTGTTTCGGTGTGAAGCCGTGTTTATCACACGTCTGCCACAGACTGCAGTGCAGCTGAAAACCTGAAAACCGTCTGAAACAACCAGCTCCTGCTCACACGTATCACACAAGATCTACTTCTCAATGCATCTGTCACCACTGCTGTGGTGTGATCACTTAAGAATGGGTGTTATTTGTCAGTAGTATGAGGTATTTCATTTAATTTTCCTGAAATGATCATTGACTGCCCTGCAGCCCCCCACAATTAGATTTACACCTTTGCCTTAACATACATTATATATCCAAATTGGATATATATCGACCTGTGATTTAGCAGCTGTGCTTTTTATACTTGGAAATAAATTCAAGTCTCAAGTGTCCACACAAATCAAATTGCAGCTGTCACAAGACAGAGAAATCATTTTCGAAATTGCATTACAATTTGTCTCACTCAGTCAAACAAATAGCAGGAGGCATTTACACCAGTCAACAGGTGAGGAGGCGAGTCTACGCAGCTGTGCAGTTAATGCTGCGAAACCAGGACAGAATATAACTGGGCTTGTTGGTTCTGGGTCTATAACTTTTTATTGTTTTCAGAACTCAAGTTTAAAGCGAGGTTGAGAACTTTTCTTGAACAGCCTCAGGGGTTTTGCTGCTGCAGCTTCACACTTGGTCCGGGATGACCGATGGCTTATAGCAGCTGACGTTAGCTAATGTTAGCAAACTTTCGATGGAGACTGCCGTGCAACAGGGAACTGTGCTTCACCGGGAGATAAAACTTTTGGTCCCATTCCACTCGATCTCAGTCAGGCTGCTTAATGACCATGTCTTTAAATCTACTGACTCAAGAGACTCCTGGAAAAGCAAGGGACATTTAATGGATCACTACGCTGTAATTGACACGTATTGTGATGGTGAGCACTGTTCAGCAAAAGTTACAGACATGTTAAAGTTCAAAGCAATACCTTGACATAATTAGAAGTAATTAGAAGTACGCTTCTTGGCTTTTTTGCCCAGAGTTAAATGAGAAGGTCAATGCCAATCTTATTTCTGACCATTAGTACGAAGCTAGAGCCAAGAGACAATTAGCTTAGCTTAGCTTCAAATCCGGAACAGCTAGCCTGGCTCTGTCCAAAGGTAAAAAAATAAAATAAAATGTGCCTACCAACACCTTTAAAGCTATATCTGTACATTAAGTGAAAGAGCGAGAGAGGCTAGCTGTTTTCCTTTCCTTTATTTTCATGCTAAGCTACAGTAAGCTAATGGACTCCTGGCTCTAGCTCCGTAGTTAAGGTACAGACATAAGACCCCATTGGCGTCTGTATGTTGTAACGCGAAGTCGCGACATGCGTCTCTGAGCACTTAGCTTGGCTGATGCAATATTTGTGTGTGTTGGGGTGTATTTACATCCATATTTCATGTGTTTTTGATGCAACCACGCATGAGTTTTGATACAAGAGACAACATTTCCAGATGAGAAACTACATCTTTGGCGCGTTTCTCTGCTGCTTTTTGAGGCATTTGAGAGGTATTTCTGAAAGTCGATTAAAAACGTCTGCTAAGGCAGTAGATAGATAAAACTCAAGTTGTTGAAGGTCAACAGAAAGTTAGTGGTAGCCAGTGGAGACGGACAAGAACTCAATTAGGCCAGTATTCTCCATTAAGCTTGAGGTTATGCCCGTGCATTTTGCATGTGTAAACAGGTCTGTGCAGAGCTGTGCACAGGGAATTATGGGTATTCATACCACACAGGCTCTTATATGTACCTGCGCAGCCATAAAATGCTAAGTCTGTGTACAAATGCTCATAAACAAGCCATTTTGCTTTGTTGTCATACAGATTGCTAGTCATATCATATCAGTTTTTGGATTTGTGCAATTTTCTGAAATAATATCTTCTTTTTTTTTGTGTGTGCCCTGATATGGGGCTGAAATCTGATGCCAGTACCAGTAATCCCCATTCAGAGCAGATCTGAACAATTTTCCAATTACAAGGATGAGAAAATACAGAGCGCCGCTCTTGGATGATGAAAATGAGCCGACAGAGGGATTGAGTGAGTGAATAGACTGCAGTGAAACAAAACTGGAGGTAGAGTGTCCCGACGTCAGTTTTCATATGTTGAATTTGAACTGAACGCTGACATGGTCTCGATGTGCAGAGGAAGCGGTGTGACCCGAGGGCCCCCCAGCCCGGCAGCACGGGCTTTGGTTTGACTGGGGAACGAGGTGCTTTTACTTATTTATTTTCCCTGCGTGTAAATGTCTAAAAAGGTGACATTTATTCATCGACAGCTACAGAGTTTTGCCTTTCAAGCTGCGCAAACGCAACGCTTTTGTTTAGTGATTGAAACGACTCGACGGAAAAAGAGCCAGAGCAGGTGGGGGGGAGCCCTCCCAGTCTTCCTGTCTAATAAAACACAGCGGGAGAACAGATTACTTTTCTTTATACAAGAGGTAATTACAAGAAAGTCTGCTTTTATGAAGACATAAATTGGTATGAGAAAGAGATGGAGATGGGGGAGGGACAGAAGAAGGGAAGAAGAAATACATTACGGTGGAGAGACAGCCTCTGTAATCTGTTGACACTGTGTGGTGGAATAGACTGGTGTGTGTGTGTGGAGCGTCTGTTTGTATCCTTATTTGCTCACTTTCTCGCCTTTTTCTGTCTATCTTTCTACTGCACCTTTTCTATCCTGCGTCTCTCTGTACAGTACTGTGTGTGTGTGTGTGTGTTTTTTTCTGCCCAGGTAAAAAAAAAAAGGTTCCCGCGTCGTGTGTGTGCATGTGCTTAATCTGCGTTTGTAGTGAGGTTAATCCTTACCTGGCAAAGGAGCACACTGGGTTAATCTGGAACAGGTGGGAGCTGCGTCATGTGACACACACACACACACACACACACATACAAATGATGGGACAGCAGCAAACAGCTTAAATGTTATTATGTATGGACAGGTGTTTAAAAGCACCTTAGTTTGAAAGTGCAGCAAAATAAAATATTTGAATTTTAATAAATCCTTAAAGTACCAAATCACATTTAAGTGTTCACATATTTAACCTTAAAAAACATCTGTTTGTGCTTGCACTTAGCTGCAAAACTACGAGATGAATTTTCCATTGTTGTGATTTAGGATAAATGGATATCTTTAAGTATAGAAAAGATATTTTACGGACAAAACCGCATCAAAAGACAAGCATTCGAAACAAATTTCACACCAGACAACAGTGGTGCTAGAGGCTTAGTGAAGTAGAGACTATTTGCAGGGCAAATGGATAAGTGGTCACTTTCCCTCGCCCACATTTATCCCTCCAGCCTGGGGATCGAACATTGACAGGCAGGAGGTCAAAATAAGTAAACAGTGGTGTAACTAGATAAACTGCAATCGTAGATTGAAATACAGTTATACTACCGCTGTTATTTTTTAAAGTAATATTTCCCTTAATCTCGATGCAGAGTTGCAGTGAAAAGATAGACAAGACAGTTGCATCCCTATAAGTTAAGTGGAATAACTCAAAGTGGAAGTAACATTTGATTTCTCTTCCCTTTTTCGTCTAATGTGTATGTTTGTGCATTTGCCAACGTGTTCATTTTTGTGTGTGAGACCAGTTGGTCCAACATTTCTACAGAAATAGCTGCAGAATCAGATATTGCTGCTTCCAAGTCACATGTTCTGTCCTATCTCTGTTTGACTCTAGTTGACACACCCACACACACACACACACACACACACACACACACACACACACACACAGTCACGGACCTCCTTGTGTTTCACACAGACTCTTTAGTATGCACATGAACTCACACAGCACCATATGTCTCCATCAGCGGGGGTGTGGATGTACAGACTAACAGGGGTTGACACACATCTCTCTCTCTCTCACACACACACACACACACACACACACACACACACACACACACACACACACCTCTCTTTATTAGTCTCTCTTTCTCCTCTTTCTGTTTTCTCTTTCTTTCATGCCTTACGTTTATATTACCAATGGTAGAACTGAGTGAACTTCTGCTGAGCAGTACTGCAGTTGCCCTGTGCTGTCTTTGATTTGACATGGTTTGCATTGACTCTAATGCTGGTCACTCCTTGGTTGGAGTGATTTGGTGTTTTTTGTTACTTTACAGCTTCCTGGCATACTTTTTTCGTTTCGTATATTCAAGACTTGGTAAACAAACTCTCTGATAACCTGAGTGACAGAAATGTCCGGCCTGAGGGTTTATTGTTAACATTTTTTTAAAGCAGTTTACAGGACAGTGATTGGCAGCTGGTGAACATGTTTTTTTGTAAAAGAGGGCAAAAGTCAAAAATGTTTCTCTCTCTGAAGCGTGTTTTTTTTTTGCCGTCTGTCCGTCATTTCTCCGGTTTCTTTTTCTCCTGTTCTCTTCCTCCCTCTGAGGGCTATCAGCTTTGTTGTGTATGTTGGAGCTTGTAAATTTAGTTTTTCCTGCACAGCTGCAGACAACCACACACACACACACACACACACACACACACACACAACAGGATAGCGGTGGTGGCAGCCCCATTCTTGCAAATGTGTGTCCATGTGTGTACTACAAGTACGTTTGTGTGTATGTGTGTGTGTGTGGCGCCACTAGATTAGGTGAACACAACAGTGTGTCAACTGAGGCTGACATTAGTTTGACTGTGAGTGTGTGTGAGAGTGTGTTCTAAGTGTGTATGGTGCTAATTGACATTGAGGCCGGCATAAGCTTGTCATCCATGCCTCTCACTTTCCAATCATCTTTTTAATTCTCTTGCTCTCTCCTGCCGACACTTCTCCCATCGCCTTCCTCGTCATTCTGTCTCTCCCTCTTCCTCTCCTCCTTCTCCTCTCCTCTCTTCATCTGTTCCCACCTCCTCTCTCTCTCCGACCAGCTATCTCCCCCTCCGTCCTCCCTCTCTCCATCACTTCCTCGCCGTCTCATCTCTCAGTAATGACCTGATCTGATTGGATTTGGTCTCAGATTCCTTCCGCGGCTAATGGCTGTGACCGTTGCTAGGCAGCCGGTGCCAAAATAGTGACAAACACGGCTGTTGCGCCGGGCCACACCAGCAACGGAGACAGATCACTCGTTTGCTCTTGCGGGGCTTCTTTGCTTACACTTTGACTGAGCTCCATTAGGACGGTGACAGGCCTGTTGAGACCGGCCTCTATGATGGATCGGACCGTTGAATTGATCTATCTATCACGCAGTTGTCAGTCTATTACAAATACATTATAGATTGATCAGTATAAGCTCTGCATAATCTCCAGGCAGAGATGTGACATGTAAATGACATTTAGCGTCAGACTCCAGTTAATTATCATTTCATTCCAATGTGATCTTGGCCCACGAGAATACACAGAAGTGCTATGGAAAGGCTGGCATGCTAGCCGCTGAACCGTTAGCATAACTTAAAGCCCATTACATACAGACATGATGGAGAAGATTTAATAACACCGTGCTTGAGTGTAAAATACAGGTTTTTATATTTACAAAGATTTATAGCTGCAAGATTATAAATCGAGTGTATCGCGGCAGCCCGTGCAGGGAAGGACATAAAGGAGCTTCACCCTTTGTGTGATGTCTCATTTGCATAGCACAAGAGGATTACAGTGGCTGTGGGAGAAATTGGAGCTAATATGTAGAGATTTATAGTTACATTCTCAGTGTAACACAACTTTAACTTCCCTTCTGCTTAATAATGATCAGATATAGTGGAAGAAAATAAAGCTTCCTGCACAGCGGTGAAACTAGATTGCTTGATTGGTGAAATTTGCTCTTAAAAAACATGTTTTGTGTGTGTGTGTGGGGGGGGGGGGGGGCAAACGCAAAAAATAAAAAACTGCTAAAACAAACACTCCGCTCACTTTTAAGACCCATTTAGACATTTT
>JAVQJL010031502.1:0-24269 GCA_036024295.1 Nannoperca obscura | reverse complement strand
CCCACACGCACACTAGTATCAGATCCAGGTTTTTAAATTAAAAGGGTGTTTCATGCGATCAGATGTAAACCAATTTTATTTAAAAGGCAGTTTGTACGTTTTAAGCATAACCACTATTTTAAAAAACACGTAACCAAACAAGACTGAACTGCTCATGTTGTAGTTCTTTTATTCAAACTAATGCAGATTCCTTCAAAAATCATCAATGTATTTTGTCTCTCACAGTCTGATGTGCTGTGTTTAAAAGACGTTCACTCGTTTATTTGTTGTTTTATAGTCTAATTTTGAAAAAATAAGTTGGAAATTGGAAATTACGTTGCTTTTAGGTAGAAATGGTTCAGGTTAGATAAAATAATTGAATTATGAGGACAGTAATGTATACAAATCAAATGATAAAAAAGTGACGTGAATGATTTAATTGTTTTAACTGAGCACTTCGTCAAAAATCAAAAATGGCTTAACAAGGAAAAAGAAAACCTGGAAAAGGTTGAAGTGAGTAGAGACGAAAAGAAAAGTTTGATAAAAACAAAATGTGAAAAAGATGCGATGGAAACGATGGCTTAATATGAATAGAATAGAATTAATATAAAGAGACGAAAACACCAGCTGTGTACTTACACTTGCGTTCACACGAGTATTTATGGCACAGTTCAGTTACATGTGAGTACCTGGATGATGGGCAGAAGATTGCCACTTCTCACCCTCAACAGTCACCATTTTGGCTACGTAGCAGAAGGGGAGGGACCACCGACATATGAAAATGGAGGTCGGGATTATTAAAAAGTAAAAACATTTAATTTTTTATTCTTTTTTAATATAATTGAATTGAAGTCAAGTGAGAAAACAAGCCGGCAGATATCTCGGCGTGCAGCAATTGCTGTAAAATGTTGGCGACAGTGCTGCCCGGTTGCACTCTGCCTTGAAAAAGAAGAAGAAGTCGTGGGCAAAGGTTGTGATCATCATTTCCGGTAAGCGCACAACAGCAGTATTTGATTTGAGACGACACTACCTGTCAACATGAATGCACTGCACAAGTCAGTGCACAGTGTCCTGCATGTAAGTGTGCTAACGGACGCTGGGCGGTTTGAGACACAGCACACGTGTGTTTGAAGTGATCACTTTGCTTTTGCAGTGGCAGCAAACTGGAGAATCAGTGCCACCAGCTGTTGATCTCAACACAACAGCAGCGCATTCGGTTTCTTTTGAATTAGCTAATTGTCTTGTGCAGGTTAGCCTAACACGCTAATGCTAATACCAAATGATATAAATAAGGATAATAAACTTTATTTATACAACAGTTTTCAAACCAAAGTTACAAAAGCTTTACACGACTGAACCTGGATTATAACTTTTAATTAATACAATTAAATAAACCGTCCCAACGAAGCTCCTCACTACTTTCTCTCTGCTTTCACCTGCTTGCATGCAAGAGTGATTCCAGCTTTGTGTGTGTGTGTGTGTGTGTGTGTGTGTGTGTTAAACAGAGTTGTGGGACTAGTTAGACTAGTTGCTTCAACCCGGTTCTGGTGTTATGGATCAGGACCGGCAGAGAGTGAATCATTTAATCATTCAACTTTAGCCTTGTTTTATTTGAATATAACTACAATTTATATATATGCCATTATATATATATATATAATAATTTTAATTAATATCACTACATTTGGTAACCAGCACATATTAAGTAAGTAATAGGTTTAGGAGTTTCTCTTGATTTGTCATACATACGACAATATCCCATCTCTGCGTTAAAATACATAAAATAAAATAAAAATATAAAAATAAGTCCTTTTGAGGAATTTATTTAAAGTTATTATTGTATGTTTTTAATTAGAAATAAATGATGGGGTAAAGTAATGTAGCTGCAGGAAAATGTGGCACTAATTATGTACGGATGCTTAGTAATATTTAATTATAATGATTTATAATTTATGTTCTACAGAGTACAACAGGGAACATAAGTGAGTCCAAACAAGTGTCACAGAGGAAAAGATGGGAGTTTTATTTGCTTTGGATCAGCTGCAGTACAGTTATGGCTGCTAGTTAAGGAGTAATCACATTAACAACTAATGTTTTTAACCTTTGTTTTCGCATTAATTACAGAGTAAAGACAAGATCTGCAAACCACACAGGTACAGAGTTGGCAGCTATTTTATTGCCTTCATAAAGCTCCTTTCACTGACAACACGGTCACTTTTAGACGCCTTTCCAAGTCGGTCTGACAAATCAATGAAAACACGTTCACAAAGGAGGTTAAAAATTCAACATCTTTAATAAACAAAGTGTTTGATATTTACAGCAAGGTTTTCGCTTCATGGCTAAAATTCGGTGACCCTCCTGAAGGAGCCGACGATGGCGCAGGTGGCGCACCAGTCGCGGTACCTCCTGTACTCCCCAGTTCTCAGGAAGTACTGTCTGCCTCGATAGTTGGGGTACTCGTAGAAGATCCAGTAGCCGTTCATAACATTACAGGAGTAGACGTGGCGGTGATGGAAACGGTCAGACACACAGGGACAGTCATCCATGAACTCCATCATGTGACCGCTGAAGTCGGGCTTCTCGTAGATGCGCAATCTGTAGGAGCCTCGATACTGCGGGACCAAAGGACAAAAGGTTTCTTTAAATAAATTAAAAATGTTCTGTAACCACACACAGATGTGCAGTTTTTTTTCTCTTTTATTGTCTCTACAAATAAAACCCACTTACTACTGGAATCATCCGACAGGAGCGGATGCAACTACTGAAGCCCATCCACCTCTGGTAGTCAGGATACTCTCCCCTCCTCATGAAGTACTGGTGGCCCATGAAGTTAGGTCGCTCATAGATCATGAAGCAGCCGCTCTCCACCCTGATGGAGTTGCAGCGGCTGAAGTACGAGTGAAGGTCCGTGCAGTCATTGCTGCACTCATAGCTCCGACCCTGGAAGTTCTTGTCCTCGTAAAAGATAATCTGGCAAGAAGAATAAATCAAAGGACCAGCGTTATGAGCTGCAGGGTGAACTTTGCCTAATGACGTTTCAGCTAAATAAATAAAAGAATGATAAGAATCCAGCTCAGTGTTCAGCATAAAACAAACTGAGAGCAAACTAGAAAGCTTTGTGGCAGAGAGGACAAACAGTACTTACCTTGCCCATGGTCTCCGTTGGAGAGATTCCCCATGTTTTCAGGGCTTTTTATACCACCTCTTGACAAACAAAGTATTGTTATTCAAATCCTCTCATAGCTATAATTGAAGGCTACTGGCACATGTTTACCTTTTTGTTGGAGCACAACATTGGGTCAGAAATATGGATTTGTATTTGAAAAAAAAGGATAAATAATTAACTGGTTTGGTGTTTTGACATCCATGGACAAAGGAAAAGACTAGTATGGTATCCACACATCCAGTGGACAATGGCTGCAGAACAATATGGAACAGCTCTTTCGCATTAAATATGTTGCGTAACAGAGCAGGAAGCCATTCACTCTTCCCCTAATGCTCTACCTGAGCAGCCCCACTGTATGCAAATAAGTAAGTGTACACTGTGCTGCTGGTGTGAAGGTTGTTTTAGGATTTGAACAGTGTTACAGTGGACTTTATGTTACCTGTATGTGCGTTACTAACACCTCGTTTGCCCCCAGATTCAGGTGTACGGCTGATTTTCTCTTCAACTATCTGACAGTTTTGACGTAATGGACTACAATTCCCTTCATGTATCACTGCCATGTTTGACCACACACTTCAAAATGAGTGTGTTTGGTCCACATATAGCAAATACTGACTTTTATTTGATGAGAGAAAGTGTTACGACGTGTGTGTGTTTAATTTCTGAGTTCTAATTATTCATATACATCCATCCAAGACAATATCTTCCAATATATCGGGAAATATCTGGTTGTATGGTGCCACAAAGATCAATATACGTCTCAACTTTTTATCCGTATCAAAAAGATAAGGACAGTTTTATTTGATTTGTAAGACTTTAGAGGAACTTTCTGTATCTGTATATAGGACACCTGTAATGTAGTGTTAGATATGAAAAAGTTAACTTATATTTGTTTAAATCTTAGTGAGGTTGTTACTGATGTGTTATATTAATGTTTAGTTATAAAAATAATATATGAGTATGGTAATTGTGTTATAAATGAGAGATACAGAACAACCTGAGGAACACCTGAAACTCTTTAAAGTAAATCTTAATCTTAAATCTTAAAAACAAACAAAACATTTGGATGATTTTTGTCAAAAATACTAAGACAACCGTAAACTGGACGTGTATGATTCTCATAATTTCTTTTAATTTAAAGATATATTTAAGGTATGTGGCTACATGTTAGTCATCTGACATTTACCACCTGAAGTCTATTTTCTTTATGATTTGGTAAAACTAGAGAGAGTTGTGTGTCTAATTTACAAATATGTGTTTATACTATTTTTTATATATGAATTTGAGATATTGCCTGTGTCCCACCCTGATGTTTCTCTCTTATTCTTTATTTTTATGTCCCAAAACAGCTCACTGTTTCCTGTCTCACACTCTCCAGTCTGTGCTGCCACTCTCTAGATAGTTTTTTGTGTTTAACACTAACCGTACAGATAAACTCCGCCACCATGGAGAGCAGCTAATCCCTTCGGGGGGCCACACAAAGTGGGAGAGGGCAACTCTGGCATTGTTTTGGGTGGTATGCCGGCGCATAGAGGAGATTAAACTGCAGTGCACAAGCTAACCAGAAGCTGTGGGAGACGCATTGTCTTACTGACAGCAACAATCAACTAGAAGAAGTATTTTTCAAAATGGTAATAAAGATTTGTGGTAATTATTGATTATGGTGCCCGCTGTGAGGCAACAAACCTCATAGAACACAGAAAAAACTGTAACATTTTAGTAAGCCGTTCAAGTTTATTGGGAAGACAAACATTTAAACTCGGGGAAAGATGCATTTAAATGAAAGCTTGACTTCAGTTGAAGTCTGTGATTCTTCTGAGGGAACCGACTCTTGGGCTCACGCCCCCCCAGTCGCTGTATCTCCTGTACTCTCCGGGCCTTAGGTAGTACACTCTGCCCTTGTAGTTGGGTTGGTCGTACAGCAGCCAGTGTCCATCCATCACGTTGCAGGAGTTGAAGTCGGACATGCTGAGCTGGTCCTGGACGTTGGGACAGTCGTCCACCAGCTCGTGCATCTGGCCGGACATGTCGGAGCGCTCGTAAAGCCTCATCCTGAAGGAGCCTCGGTGCTGGCAAAGGACGGACAACTCAGTTAGTTTTGACCAGTAGCCTACAATAACATAACAAGATATATTTTCCTACTCAGGTACTTTTAACTGTTGCTTTACAAAAAACAAGCATTTAACATCGTAAACTAAATCAAACAAAGTCTTTACGACCTACCTGGGGGATCATACGGCAAGATCTGACACAGTCATTCATTCCAATCACACGCTGGTTATCAGGGTACTCCCCCCTCCTCAGGTAGTACTGGTTGCCCATGTAGTTGGGCCTCTCATAGACCATGAAGCAGCCGCTCTCCACCCTGATGGAGTTGCATCTGTTGAAGTAGGTGTGGAGGTCGGCGCAGTCGCTGCTGCTCTCATGGGAGCGCCCTTGGAAGTTCCTGTCTTCGTAAAATATGATCTGCAAAAGCAATCATTGCACACACACATGCACAAAGATGGTTTCCATGTGTAGTGGAGCAAAAATACCCCCCCCCCCCAAAAAAATCTTAAGAATTACTCCAAATAAACCCATAACATTCAGTTTTATTTACCTTTCCCATGTTGGCTTCAGACTGTATTACTGCTCAGTGCTGTCCCTGAGTCAAGCCGCTGTGCTTTATAAAAAAAAAAAAAACAGAAAGAAAGGGCAGCTGTGTGATTGCACAGCATAAAGTATTGTCATTCAAATATGTCTCTCGCAGTGATGATGGATCGGGAGGCGGGGTGTGGGTGTGGGTGGGAAAAATCTGTTTATGTATAGATGACTCTTGATGTGTGACGAGTTATTGTTCTTTCCCCCATGTTCATCACAATTTCACCCCCAGAAAATGCCACCGTACAATAGTCTGATGGGGGGTGTACTGCACAGCATCAGCAAGATTAAACTGATAATCTGCACAATCTATTAGCTGAAGAGATATTTTAATCTGGAACGGACGTGGGCAAATGTAATTTCTGAGGTGGAATAAGATGTTGAGTAGGACTTAGGTTATTTACAATGGACTATGAAGACTCCATTTTGCAATAGCTTTATTACGTTGGTGAGTGTTTGATCAAGAACAGGACTAAAAAACTCTTGATATTGGTGAGTGCTATGCAATGAGTCCATCCTAATATCAAGGAATCAACCGTTCGTATTAAGATTAATGTCTCAAAAGCTTTTCAGGACTTTATCTTGATCCTTCAAGTGGAATGAGCGGATATCATCAACAACAGTCTTTTACACTTTCCAAAAACCTCCATGCAGATCTGAGATCGTCCAATTCAGATCAATAGTCCACAATGCGTCTGATGGAGCCGACCCGGGCGTTCCTGCCGCCCCACTCACTGAACCTCTTATACTCTCCAGGCCTTATCAGGTACATCCTGCCCTGGTAGTTTGGGTGCTCATAAAAGAGCCAGTTGCCATCGGTCACTTTGCAGGAGAAGATGTCGTTTACGTGGAAGCGGTCCATGACGCTGGGACAATCGTCCACCAGATCCATCATCTGACCCCCGAACTCGATCCGCTCATACAGGCGCATGTTGAACAACCCAGGCTCCTGGTTTTTAAAGGGAAACAGATTATACAATTATTATAATAATACATTTTTGTCACTGAAAGATGTTAGTCGATAGTAATTCTGCAGTACACACTGTGGCAGTAATTTTAAAATGGACTTTATATATAATTATTTAATGTATAACTCCACACAACGAGTAATGGCTCATTTTAAAATGTAGGTTTGAGCTATAGAGTTTTTGATAGCTAATACAACATTTTATTTTTAACCATGCCAGCAGCATATAGCTGTAGGGATAGCAACATCCTGAAATATCCCAAAAACTACTATTGGATGCATTGTCATGACATTTTTGTGCAGACATTCATGGTCCCCACAGGATGAACCTCAGTGACTTTTCCTCTAGCGCCACCATGAGGTGATGGATCGCCACCATGAGGTGATGGATCGTCAACTGTGATTTTGAGACTATCGGGTTGCCTTGACATGTGGTCCAGACATTTATGAACTGTAATCACTTTGTGGTTACCTTGAATCTATCCATATTTTACACCTATAAAACTGATGACATTCCCGTCATCTGCTGTAGTACGCGTTTACTGCTAATTAGCTAATTCTAGGTAGTATGCTAAATTAAGGTGTTAAACATGGTAAACATGAATGTCTGCATGTTACTAAGTGTCATTGTGAGCATGTTAGCATGCGAATATTAGCATCAAATCACTGCACAGCCTCACAGAGATGCTAGCATGGCTGTAGACTTTAGTTCTTAAGAAAAAAAATAAAACAGAATTCACTCTGAAGAGAACACAAGGAGGTTGGTGTATATATTAAAACCTCTTTATCAAATAGGCATATCAAATTTGACTATTTTCATGCCAAATAACACACTTTCTTAAAGTGTAATAAACAAAAAACACATTAAAACTCCAACTGAAAAGAGTATTAGCAGCTCCTTAGAGTGAAATGTAAAAGTAGTAGAAAGCTAGTTTAATTAAATGCAGTTTTAAATGAAGAAATTGTTTTAGTAAGAGAAAGAAATCCCCATCAACTAAACTGTATCGACATGATCATACCTTTATCCAACATGTAATTAAAATATATAACTCCAAATTTAATTTAACGAATGTATCTGTGGAACCCTGGTTGGTGTAAAAGTCTTGCCCAGAAACAGAAGCTCACCGTAGGGATGAGATGACAGGAGCTGACAGAGTCGTTGGCACTCAGCCAGTGTAGGTCAGGATACTCTCCTCGTCTCAGGAAGTACTGGTTCCCAGTGAAGTTGGGTTTTTCGTAGAGCATGAAGCTGCCGCTCTCCACCTTGATGGAGCTGCAGCGGCTGAGGCGGCACATCAGGTCCGCACAGTCATTGCTGCACTCAAAATGGCGCCCGGAGAAGTTCTTGTCCTCATACAAGATGATCTAGAGATGGAAATTGTAATGGATCTGTTTAGAAATTGATTGTATGCAAAACCTGTTCAACACAAAGAAATCTACAGTACATTTTTCTGTTTAACTGACTCTTTTCTGGGCATTTTTAATGCGCCATCAATCCACCTTCTCTTCTTACAATTTGAAAAAGAAACCCAGTAATGACTCAGTAAAGCTCAAGAATTGAGAAAAAAAAGGCCTTGTTTGCACTTTGTTTACTTAACAATAAGAGCATTTTCCTCATCATTTATCACCATGAAATGCATCCACTCATCCCCGACTGCCCATCCTGGGAGTGTGACGTTTACCTTCCCCATGCTGGCCGGTCTGCTGCCCTGTGCCTTGGCCGATGTGATGCATCCAGCTCTTTGAAGACTCCCACCTGTCACATATATAGTGAATGTGAAATGCAGACTCGGCACGTGTCATTCATATTGTAATATGCAGGAATCTTTGTCGTTTGTGCCGCGGTGTTATCCTGAAGAGATGTTTAGGAGTTTGTGTGTGCACAGGTGAGAGCTAACAGGTTGTTTGGGGCCAATCTGGTGTTTCTATGAATCATCCCTGAACTCTTTGTCGTCACTGAATGGGAGGTGTTTTATGTGTTACTCCCAAAGGGTCTTTTATTTTTCTAGTTTATGTTTTCATCAAAACTGCCCACATGGATAAGTTCTGTCATCAATGGAGTTCTTGGTATGGACATTTCTTTTTATCTTTCACCTCTTTAACTTTAGGTACAGGATCACATTTCCAGATTGTTTTTATTTTATAACTTTATCAGAACTATTTCCAGCATAAAGTTCAGTTTTACCATAGTGTTCATGTCACTCATGTTCCCAGATACCAGTGTTATTAGCAAATAATCTACATATCATATATTTCTTGTAGATAATGTCTTAACAGTGATTTGTAATCTGTTTTTGAAGATATGATATTATCACATTCATTTACAGCTCGGTACAAACAAGTATATTTGTGTCTCTCTGTTTTAGTCCGCAGCATATGTTAGTTTGATGCACGTATGTACAACTCTCTATCACTGCCCTCTGGTGGAGAGGTTCATTTACTGTATGTCCAACTAAACATTAACACAGGAACTACTAAAAACTGGATTAAATCTCTAATTTCAAGGACAGGTTTCCTGGTATTTATTTGCAGGATCCTCTGTTAACCTAATGTTAAAACAAATCCAAAGGTCGCCACAAGGTTTATTTAGTAGCTATTCTGGTGCTTTTGGTCACACCGCATGATCCTCATCAGCAGGCACTTTGTTGTCCCTGTCAAAGTTCACTCCTGACCTTAGAAACACAATTCATGACATCTGCTGATGAAGATATTGAACAGCTGTTTAAAGGATCTTGTGGTGAGATTGTCTAAAGACAACTTAGATTTGCATCATTTACAGTATATATGTTAATGAAGAGTACACTGAGTGAGAGGTGGACAGGCAGAAAGACTTTGGTTCAGCTCTACAATAGATAACGCTTGAGTCTCAGTGTGGTAAGTGTCAGTGCTTGCAGTATTTTATTCAAGCCTCTGATGAGGGTCAGGATGTTGGGCCACGTCCCCATCACATCCTCGTGGGAAAACATGCCCTCCAAACGCAGAGAACACGAAAAAAACTGAATACACTTGAGCGCTGATGCCATTTTATTCAGCGTGTGAAACAAGGCAAAGAGCAGACTTTTCACAAGAACCATTCTTCTGTCTTTAGAGATCTGTGAGTCGCCTGATGGAGCCGATCCTGGAGTTGTTGCCATTCCAGTCGCTGAAGCTGTTGTACTGGCCGGGCTTCAGGTAGTAGTGACGCCCCCTGTAGTTCGGCTGCTCGTACACGAGCCAGTGGCCGTCCATCACGTTGCAGGAGTTGAAGTTGGAGATGTGGAAACGGTCCATGAGGTTGGGGCAGTCGTCCGTCAGCTCCATCATCTCACCTCCCATGTCGAAATGCTCGTACAGCCTCATCTTGTAGCTGCCACTCTGTGAAAGGTCAAAGGTCACGTCGTAACAAAAGTCCACCACAAAAACCACCCTGTAAAATATGCTTATTTGCTTTGTCGAGAGTTAGAATAGAGAAGACTGACAGCACACATGCCTATGGAAAAAATTAAGCTACCATGAGCACCTAGTTAGCTTAGCTTAGCATAAAGACGGGAAAAGCGGCAAACTAACTGTAACTTTTTGTAGTTTTTGCTGGTTACAAAAGTCTAACATCATCAGAGATAACCTGTTAATTACTGATACAGGTGCTGTTAGGCAGGTTTTGGGAACTTTGTACAGAGCCAGGCAAGCTGTTTCCCCTCGTTTCCAGTCCTTATGCTAAGCTAAGCTAACTGTCTGCACGCGGTAGATTCATCTTTACCGTTCAGCCCTCTCGTCTAACTCTCGACTGCAAAGCGAATAAATATATATTGTAAAATGTTGAACCTTTCCTTTTAAGCATCACATCTATTAGTATAAGACTGGAATAAGCCAATTCAAGTCATGAATGAGAAGCAGAAGCTTCATGATTAAATGCAGTTGTTTTATCCCTTAAGGTTATTTATTATGTGAACCTTTGACCTTAATGTCCTAATATGGAGGTTGAAAGGCAGTTTGAGGTGTACAAAACAAACTGATTCACTAATGGGATGATGTTGTCCAACAACATTTGGATCATACTGACAAAGATAAAAATATAAATAGTATATTATTTTACTCAAGGCCTTACCATGGGGATCATGCGGCAGGACCTGACACAATCATTCATGCCCGTCATGCTCAAGTAGTCAGAGTACTCCCCCCTCTTCATGAAGTACTGGTTTCCCATGTAGCTGGGACGGTCGTAGATCATGAACATGCCGCTCTCCACCCGGATGGAGCGGCAGCGGTTGAACATGGAGTGCAGGTCAGCGCAGTCGCTCATGCACTCGTAGTGGAGGCCTCCAAAGTTCCTGTCCTCGTAGAAGATGATCTGATGGAGCAGAGTAAGTCAACCTGTCACATTTCACGCTGGTTCACAGAGAACCTCTGGTGCACTTGTTGGACATTGTCCTCATTTGAAATGTAAAACTGGACACAAACCTTTCCCATAATGGCTGCTAGCGTTGGTCAAACCGCTGCCTGCGTTTTTTGTTTTTTTTTGACCGCCGAAGATGAAGTCCATCTTTATATACACATTACCGTGCGGGAGCAGACGCTGCCGTGTGTGTTGTTATTCAAATGAGGCCTAGTGTCAGCAGAGACCCGTCCTCTGTTACAGTTCACACACTGCAGCTTCCAGCAAGAGCCACAGCGTGGACGGGCGCTGGAACAGCCTCCTCCTGTGTGTTGTCACTGCCCTACTGCTTTTATTTGTCTCATTTGTTACGGGGAAATGTTTATGGTCTGCTTGTTGTGAAGCACTTTGTAACGTGGTTTCAGAAAAGTGCTCTATAAATAAAGATTATCATTATTATTATTTAAATGGGATGGATTCCATTTATTTATACAGCACATAGGAAACTGAAGATATTGTGCAGACTTTAAAAACACTTTCAAGGTACCTAAACCAAAAATGTCCAGACTCTCGAAGCATTGATCATCACATCTAAATTGTTACTATAAATTCCAGGAGACAACAAACAGACCTGTTTGGTTTCCGTGAGTGATCGAGTCGATGATGAAACACCAGATTATGTTGAAAAATCTGGCATTTGTCAAAGAGCATATTAGAATTCAAGAATATTCCTAACCTTGAAAACATAAGTTTCATTTCCAAACCCTGTATTAAAGAATAACTAATCATGTGCCAGATGAAAGGTGTGGAGAGTGACTCCACTGTCACTGCTGATGTTTTCTGAAATACAGGAAATTACTCTTTTGAAATGTTTCTTTAAAATAAAAAAATAAAAACAATAAATAACTAAATTCTGAGATTGTACCACGGCTCGTGTGTGGTGGTGCGGGGAATCATATTGTAATTTTGTGATATGAGCCATACTTTTTGTGAGGAATGGTAATGACGTGATTTTTGCTGTATGTTCCCTTATTCGTCTGCAGAACATGATTTGTAGCACCACAATGCTTTATTTATAAAAAAAAGTATGTTGTGACACATTTAACCTTATAATAATTATAAAATTAATAATATATAATTCAACAATTTCTGTTGGGGGGTCAAACAAAAGTCCAAAGGTATTTGTGTAGACTGGGTCATAACAGTGGAAGTCATTATTAAGGGTTGGAAACAGCAGATTCAGGAACATAATAACAAAACCAACGTTATATTAATACTGTTCAAACCCAAAGAAGGGTTGTTTTTGTGGCCCAAAACCCCTTTTTTTAAATCAGCCAATACCAAAATATTTATTCACAAGCACAGAGAAAATAGTTCACAATAGATGAATTTATTTAGTTTAAAACAGTGTCGGGTCCGTGTCTTTATCAGAGCCAAATGAAACCCAGTCCTTCATTTACCGCGAGACACATTCTTTTATTAACATTACCAGTTTCCACAAGTCGATCTCTTAGAGGAGGAAGAGCGTGTTTTGGATTAATTTCCAATGTGAATAAAAGCAACAGAATCGAGTGATAATCCGGATTAAAAATCTGTGATTCTGCGGAAGGACCCGGTGGTGGCGCAGGTGGCCCCCCAGTCACTGAACTTGCGGTACTCCCCGGGCCTCATGAAGTACTGGCGGCCGCGGTAGCTGGGGTGCTCGTAGAGGGTCCAGTATCCGTCCATGACGTTGCAGGAGTAGATGTCGCGGCTGCGGAAATGATCCTGCACCGACTCGCAGTCATCGCTGAACTCCATCATCTGACCCTGGAAGTTGGGGCGCTCGTAGATGCGCATACGGTAGGGCCCCTCGCTGGTCTGCAGAAACACAGTGCAGTAAAGCAGAGTTAGTACAGGACAAGGAGCTGATCCTGCACCGCTCTCCTTAAAACTACTAATGTTTAACCTAAGATGAATATTTAAAGTTGGAATTTCAAGATTTTATGGCTTCTTTAATAAATGAAATGCAGATCTTCAGTTAAACGCATTTATTTTAGCATCTTGAGCAATTCTCTATATGTATCACTCCTTGCCTTATGCACTACACAGAAGTACAGAAACCTGAGCAAAGCACATTAAAACCAGTATAAAACACACAGAACAAGTTGTTTCTTAGACACTTTTCATGCATCAGTAATTTCATTATTTAATTTCACATTGAGCTGATTCTTCAGGGTTTAAACTCATTCCTCTTCTGCATGATGCATCCAGTCACACACTGCACACTACAAGCAACACACAAGACATTTACTCACATAAGAGAAAGTACGGCAGGAGCGGATGGTGTCGTTGTAGCCCATCCAGCGCTGGTAGTCTGGGTAATCTCCTCTGGTCAGGACATACTGGTAGCCGGAGTAGTTGGGCTTCTCGTACAGCACCCAGCAGCCGCTCTCCACCTTGATGGAGTTGCAGCGGCTGAAGTGGGGGTGCATGTCAGGGCAGTCGGTGTCACACTCATACGAGCGTCCCTGGAAGTTTCTGTCCTCGTAAAATGTGATCTGAGTCCAGGAGAGAAAGCAGAGGCAGGGAGAGACCCTATGATCCTCGTACAACCTGCGATGCTTAATTATAGTCATGCCAATAAAGACTTCTGCATAAATGATTGTTGCAACATTAATCATGTCCCTAACTCTAAGAAATAGAAATCATGCAAGTTAGTTTTTCTTCAACATAAAGCCACAAGACAGTTTTAACTGTCCTTATTGCATCCTGCCCCTCACATGTGAACCACTTTGTGTTTCTCTGGGTGAATGGCAGCAGCCTAACACCCAAAGCATGTAATCATTTATTTCCAGTGTGTCCTGCACTGGTTAGAATGATATATTATACATTTGCTACCAGGTTTATGAAGACCACAGTGGACCGAGAACATGATAACACCGTCTTACCTTACTACTCATCCTGCAAAGAGTGCTGGAGCCAGTCACCTACGGGAAATGGTGGTCTCACAAAGCAGCACCAGGGCCCCGCTATATAAACCTCAATCAAAGGGTTAGCAGATCCCACTTTAGCTGTTCGTTCAATGAGCGGGGATTTAACGCGCTGGCATCGCTGCCAAAAGTCTTGATCCTGGGCATAGAGCAAAAATCCCTGAATCATCAATGCAAAAGTCCTACCAGGCAAATTTCTGCCCCGCCGTGCCCTCTTTATTGATATGGACATCAGAGTGATGTTTTATCCGCTGATCCATCATCAAGTGGATTAATCTTTCCTCGCAGAATGTCAGAGGTCATCACAAAACAACACGGCCTTTAACCATTTGTTAAACTTGAACCTGTGGTCACGTGAACATCGATATGTATTAACGATGGGGAAACGGAGCAGCTGTGTTGTTAGTTAGCATTAATCATCTTGATTGGGTTGCAACAGGTTCAAATCTGTTACAGTTCTTTCTAAGCTCTTAACAAGCTAGTTACTACATCGGGTTGCAGCATAACAACTTCAGAAATGTGTGGGCTAGTAAAGACTTTTGTTATGTGCAGATCGGTTGCTAGGAAACATCTGTATACGTTGACCAATCAGAAGCAACAAACTTTTAGGCATTAGGAGCTAGCATACCTTCCAAACATTACCGCTTTAAAACACCACAAAACAGATAGTTCTACGTCGTACGTGCTCCGCCCTCTAACGGGCTTCGCTATTGTGGGGTCCCCTGAGCCCGACCACCGTAGCAGTGGATCCTCCGCCGACATGGGAGTAGCACAGGCGAAACAGGGTTTGCTAGCCATTTTTTTTGGGTCTCTTTTTCGGTAAGTAGACAAGCGACACCGGGTGGTGACTAATATCTCGCTTACAACTTTCACTGACAACAGGTCGCTGAGTGAAAAAGGGGAAACGAGCAATGCACGCACTGGGGGTATATAGGGGGGTGGATACTACCCCCTGATTGGAGGGTGAGTACATTGAACTGTGACTCAGGTGCCGAGGCGGAGCCTCAAAGGGATAAACCAATAACAAAGCCTGTTAGAGGGCGGAGCACGTACTCATAGAACTGAGGTTACACCTATATTTAAACCTATATTTATCTTTTGTAAATGTATGTATTTGTTTTATTTACATCTGCATACACCGGGAAATATGTGTTTCAGAGTTAGTTGGATTTATACAGGGGGAATATATAAAATCCAATTATTACATTATTTACTGATTTAGTCAAATGTTACTCTCAATAAGACATAATGTAATTTAAAATATCTGACAGGTACTAATTGACTAATTAAGCACACATTAATTAGCAAGCTAACATTAGCTTGGCTCAGTTCTACACACTTAGACTGTACAACAGGTTATCAGCCACAGCCACCATCATCTTAGTGTCATCACGCTCGTTAATGAAGACTTGTCTTTGTCAACCACCTGTTGTAGAGTTTAAAGATGGTCAGTGTGACAGTAAGACGTTTAGTATAAACAGCACACGTGGGAAACTATAGAGTAGTGCTCAAACTAGAAAACAGATGTAAAGTCCATCATGAGGTGCAGCTGGAGGAGGCCTTCAGTCCTGCAGAGACTCTTGTGAACCCTCGTAGTGCTCGGCTCCGTCGTCATGGCAACCGTCGCTGTCAGTGTCCTGAGTGACAGAGGAGAGGTGTTAATGTCTGTCTATGTCCACAGGGTGGCAGTAGACGCCTTCCATGCATGATTTGAACAAGGAAGAAGTTGTTCTTTAAAGCCCATGCTCCCTTTATCTCAACCTGCAACAACATTTAACACATTGTTCTGTTGTGCCCCACATTTACAGAGTTCCCCTTTGCTCTGAAATATCACAAATACTGCAGAGATGGAGGAAGGATGCTGTGGCAACTCACGCTGAGGAAGGAGTGAGACGACGACGAAGACTCCACTGAAACGTGTGCAGGCGGGGCACTAGCCTTCCCCCTCTCAGACAGCCACTTTTTCAGCTTTAGACCTGTGAGATAAATATATATATAAGTATATTTACTCAAATACTGTACTTAAGTACAATGTCTTGTACTTTATTTACTACATTACATTTCAGTGGGAAACATGGACTTTTCACTTCACTACATTTATTAGATGCACATTGAAAAATAGTTCATATTTACTCAACCTTAAACCAGCCACACATGCATTCATATTAACAATCTAATTATATTACACTTTTTCTGCAGAACGCATACTTTTACTTTAACAATTTAAGTACATTGTATTGGTACTTTTACTACAGTGAAGGATCTTCTTCCAGCTTGAGAATTTAGTTTTTTGTCAAGCTGCTGTTGAAGAAAAGTCTTTATTGATCCCCATAGGAGAAACGTGGTTGTGGGGATCAATAAAGGCTTATCTTATCTTACCTTTACAAGGTCAACAATGAACCTTCAGCTAAAAACACAAGAACAAATTCTGCTCTGGAAAATGTTCAGTGTTTCCCCTTGTAAAATATTGGACTTATATACTAGACGTATGCAACCTGTAAGGGTCACGAGCATGCATTGTCTGGCTATGAAGAGTCACAGGCCATTTAACCCTGTGTTTAACACTGACACACACTCACTGTGCTTCTTGGAGTGATGCACAGCCTTGTACGAGCTGAGCATGGCAAACGGGTGGTAGGACAGAGTGAAGGGATAGACGATGGCGCCCTAAAATAATGGAATTTACCAACATTATACGAGTGTACCAAATAAATGAGACACACACTTAGTCAGATATGTGAAATATTACCTTGGATTGGTGGTTGGGGTATGAAGCAGCTGGTTTACACCTGTAGAGAGCCAGGATCTCCTCCACAGGCAGGCTATTCTGAAGCAGGACAAGGTGCAAAGGTTATAGCAACTAGCCAATTACAAACCTACTTCATAGCAGTTTAGCCATTCCAGTGAACACATTACGCTACCTGCGAAGTGAAGTGGATTTCACATGTGCACGTTTGAGTATTTTATACATCCACAGAAACAATTCAGTAGTTTTCTCAATGTTAAGCCCAGACATACAGCATTAACGTCCAGAAATACGTCCTCAATTAAAAGAAAAGGACAAGAAACACATGGAGGAGTAAAACAAAGTACAAACGACACTTACTAGAATTACCCCGGCAAAGGACGACAGGATCATAGCCTCCCGCTCTAAGCGATTAGGGTACTGGGCACTTCCTGAGCTTCTCGTTGCTCTGCTGCGATAGAAGAAGTTTCATTTACACCACCTTCATATCCAATAGCAACTGCCACCACCTACAGTGAACCAGCCTCGAGCCTTTGACCCTCCCCTCCACGTGACCGCACATTAAATGTTAACAGGAATGTTTTCCAGATGTAGCTACAAAGCATCCTTTTAGTGCGATGATCTGTAGAGGATGAAACTGCAGATTACACATGAATTCAAGCATATTTCTAACCGGTTATTAAAAGACTGCAACTTTAACTTTAGTCTCTAATAACACAAGCAGCTTACATGATGTCTCGGTCGAGCACATCCCGTCCCTCTTCTCTGTCCAGCCACCAAAGGGCAACACTAATGGCAAGGTCATAGTGAGCCTGTATCATGCACAGACACAACACACAGCAATGTCACACTCAAGTACTTCAACTGCAACTACTGGTTCATTCTTGTTTGTAGCTTCCCCTGCAGCAGAAAACCAGCTCTGCTCCAGATACATGTTTTACCAGGTCATCCAGCATTGTGGAGGTCCCCTTCCCTTTTGGGTCAAACAACTTTTCTCTGAGTTTCTGCCCAATGTAATCACCACTGTTCAGATTAGAAAAGAAAGAGAATCAGCAGCCATTTAAAAACACGCTTCATATTGTGCTCTTATTCTGCACTCACATAAGGGCCTCCACATCTCTTTTCAGCTGCCTCGCCTCCATTTTTGCGAATGGATTTCTTTCATGTGGGACTCCTGCAAAACCAACAGGAAAACATGGGAATATTTTCTCTCTTCTTAAACACAGTATTATCTTCACTAGTGGAAACATCTGATGTCCCGGTGGCACGGAAGGTTAGCTTGCACAACACCGTTAATCTAAAACCTTTTCCCTGCTGAGGATGCAGTGCAACAGAGCCAGGTCGTGAACCTGACACCATGTTGGGCCCACGCACACAAAGACACACACACACACACACACTCTGTAAGTAACAGCCGATTGCAACAAATCCCAAACTGAATCCATCTGTGTTACAATAACACATTTTAATGAGGACAGAAAACAATCAGCGGCATATTTAAAACATCAAACTAATGCAACATGCAAGCGAGCATCTGTACTCACCACCACGACTGTTCGAAGAGCAAGAGCAGCTCACAGAGCTTCAGTTTACATGATGACACCACATCTTAAAGCACGGCTGGCTGCAGTCATGCTACGCCTCTAACAGCGACGTGGAACACACTTCTCAGGTGAGCGGCCTGGATTCAATAATTAATGACCTGTCAATCCATAAAAGCATTACCAGCCCACGTCCCGGGGAAACGAGCGGAACAGGGGTCATCAGAACATCCAGATTAGTTTCAGTGCTGGACAGTGACGTGTGTGTACTGCTGCAGGAAAACATGTTTGGGATGAAAAAGACGGATCAAAAAAGTCTTTATTAAGCTAAAAAAGAAAACCAACAACTTAAAATAAACCAGGTAAAAAGAGAAAAAAAACATTTTAAGAAAACACAGAAACATTCAGTCCTCAAAAAGGGATCCTTCCAATTTTGGGTTGGTCACAGTTTTGTTCTGCTGCTTCTTCCTTTTCTTCTTGCCGCCCTTAAACACCGGAGAACTCAGAAACATGCTGTCGGTGAATTTATCTCCACGCCGTATTTTGCTGTTAAAGAACAAAAACAATCACAATGAATTACTCACTGCTGCTGTCAGGAATCAACCCCGAAACAGCCGAGCGACGAGGCGCCCTCACCTGTTGAGCGGCGGCTCCTTGTAACTGACGACACCCTTGCGTCTCCTGGTCCTCCCGCTGTTTTCACTGTCTGGGGTTGTAATGGTGTTGGTCAGTGAGGTTAAGACTCTTCCTGCTGCAAAACACAATGCGTCTGAATCAAGTTGCCTTTTCGGCTGCTGGTCACATTAGTAATTCTCTGACACACGATACTGATTCTAAGTTTAGACTATTTTATTTGTTGGCATCTTCTGTTAAATGAAGAAAAGGGTTTTAAAGAAAAACATTAGGGTGTATGTTTGGTATCGTTTGACCGTTTCAAGCTGAAACCTGCACTGACTTTATCTTTTCTTCCATCATCAGAGTTTCACTGAGTGTTAAACAGGCTTCAGCTGTACGACCGACAGGTCAGTGACAAGTCCAAAGAATAAAAGTGACACTAGAAGCAAGTTTTAATGTGTATCTAGGCAGATATTTAATAAAACATTAAAAGCGCAGTATAATGGAAACCACACCTGGAGAGGATTCAGTTGTGACAGCGGGGGACTCCTCAGTCACTGCCACCCTGCCGGATGTCGGCCTCTTGGGAGTATCGAGTAAACAGACCGCCTCAGTGTCAGCAGCGCTGACGTCGACCGAGAGCCAAGGTGGCATCTCATCCGTCAGCAGGTCTCCCAGACTCTGGTGAACTGCCTCGTCACTGGCGTCCATCGTGTGACCGTAGACACCCGATACTCTGGATGTCCTCGTGTACTTTAGTGGGACTTTGTCTTGAGTTTGATGCATGTAGACAACAAACGTCTCCCTTGGAGTTCTCCTGTCTGCGGGTGTTTGCAGCTTGGATGTCTCTCTGCAGCGCTTTGGATTCCAGTCCGTGCTGGACTTTGACTCGCTGGGTATTGACTCGTGTAAATGCTGAAAGATGTGGTCCTTTTCACTGACGTCAGAACGCGAGTCATCCACTTGTAAATCATGTAATTGTTCTTTGTTTCTTTCGGGACCACCGACACCACGGAAAGGTGAGGCGTCACTGCGGTCCCCGAGACAACACGCTTCATCCTCAGATCCAAATCCCTTGTAGCGACTTGTCTTCTTCTTCACGTCACTGAAACAATGAACACTCTCCTCCCTCTGCGCAGCTTTCTTCTTACTGGATCGACTCGTTGCTTCTCTTTTGGCTTTTTTAGGTTTCTGAAACTCTGTCTGTGAAGTGCAGCCGTGGTCCAGCGGCAGTGCCGCGTGGATATCGCTGCTGCTTCCTGAATCCAGAGTGGCCAGCCAAGGACGCTTACAGGAGCTGTGTGTTTCCCTTACAGAACCTCTCTCACGATTTGATTCTGAACGTTGACGGACGACACTTACATCCGTGACCGCTGGTGGTTTTCGTGCCTCCCAGTTGGAGGATGCCGCAGAAGGCACGACGTCCTGCTCTACAGCACTCACCGACTCTGCTGATGCTCTGTTGGACGAGGTGCTGTCCCTGCCCACTGAGATGACAAATGTCCCTCTGCATTTTGACTTGTGACCTTCCCGAAATGTTGTCGAGGTCTCTGGTTGGCTCTGTGGGTTATTGGCTACGGGGTCTGACTCCGCAGCCTTGACCTTATCTTGTGGGTCTTTGCATGCTTCATATGACTCCTTACCTTCTTCTTCATTACGGACCAGTTCCGATGTGGACGGACTGCTCTCACTTTCCCGCGGTGGCAGAGTAACAAACGTTTTCCTGATGAATGAGGACACCCTCCGGCCTTTAGTCCTGGACCTCCTGCATGTGACTTTAAACCTTGGTTCTTCTGCATGATCTGTCTCTGGTGCTAATTTTACCTTTTCACTGGCTTTTGACATTTTCATTTGAGGATCCATGAAGTAATCGTCCACGTCTGGTAAAACTGTTTTTGACTTGGTAGATTCGCGGGATTTGGATTTTTCCAACGCCGTTTTCTGATGGGTTCCAGCTTCAGGCTTGCTCAGTTTGGGAATGCGAGATGTAATGACACTCCTACACTGTGTTTTGGGTGACTGAAGCTCAACAACCTCTGGGTCTCTGATACCCTCTAGTGCGTCGTCTTCTGTCTGTATCAAAGTGCCAACGGGAGCGATCTGAACCTCACTCGACCTACAATCTGAGTTCTTCACTTGTGGATTTTGGGCAGCACTTGACCCACAGTCTTGTTCCTTGTTCTTTTTGCCTTTTGGCTTGCCAGGGTGACCCCTTTTTTTGGCCTTGGTTTCCACGGTCACTATGTCAGTAGCATTGCTAAGCGTCATCTCCATTGTTGTATTTAAAAGCACAGTCTTCTCGTGTTTGTTGACGTGTTCTGGTTCAGTTTCCATGACGGCGTTACTTGGAAGGGGAGCATCAGAAAGAGAGCGCTTGGGTTTTTCACACATGCTCACAACTGATGGGGTCTGGCTGTTCTGAGGACAGGGGGCTGGCTTCATATCACACTCCGACCGAGAGAACATCACGGACAGCCTCTCTACTTCATCCCTCAGGCTGCTGGACGGACGGAACGTTCCTGTCTGGGGAGTTTGTATAAACTGGCTCGAATGCCTTTTCTCAGCATCTGTGTTATCTATGAAAAACCAACAAACTCAAAATAAGTACGTCACAGCATTTAACACCAACAGATTTATGATGATTATCAGCAGACGCGCTCCCTACCATTGCAAATATGTGCTGATTTTTTAGATTCTTGGTTCTGGATATCGAAGACATTCGCACAGATGTTTTTTTCAGCCAAGTCCACTGTTACTTTTTGGAGGGGACACAACAAAGCCCCTGGATTTCCTGGCTGAGGAGGTATCTGATCTGTAAGGCTGTTAGTGGAAGTCAGGGAGGGGATGTGGAGACAGAGAGAAAGAAACAGCAGACGTCATTCACAGCTGCCTAAACCCAAACATTTTTTTAGTTAAAAACACGTCAATCTGAAAACAGCATTTGCTCACCTTCCCACTTCTTTGTTGACGTCACCAGATAAGGTCTCGCCTCCAGATAGTTTAGGTAGAACCTGTGGGTAACAGTCACAGAATATGTCTGGTACAGTTTGATATCGCTATGTATAAGTATGTGTCAGTTTGGTTAGATAGCAGTTTGACTTCTGCAACCCTGTGTTGGAACAACTGACACCAAAACTAAAGATAACATGCCTGCGATGCAAACAACGTGATGCAGATTAACAATTGTTTTAACTATTTCCAGTATTTGCACCAAATAAATGTAATGAATTACAAAGGACTTTAAAGTCTTATCCTATCTGATGAATTTGAACTTTAAATGTTTGAGCTTTTCAGAGCTGATTGTGATTGTAACCATTCATTCTGCAGAACTAAGGTTTCGCTTTCAAAGGAGCTCTGTTTAAATAAAGGTTGCATACACTTTCACACCCTGAGGTCACAGGAGGGATTGGTAGTTTAATATCAAAGATGACCATCTATCTATGTAATACTACAGTTCTCATGTCTCAGCAATAGGTAATACTTAGTAAGAGGAATCCTTACGGTGTCAGGGAATAAGTCTGCCACCATGTCCAAGTTGCTATGGACATTTTTCAAGATGAGGTGCTGTGAGAAGAAGAGAAGATGAACTGCAGTTAATACAATCATTTATCACATTGAATAGAACATGTGTATGTCAGAAATGATTGCCTTCTACTGTAACTCTCAATACTTTTAAGCAAACAAACCAACCAGCTTCCTGTGCTTGTATTTCATGGTGGCCAGTTCAAAGCACAGAGCCTCCACTTGTTTCTGAAGGTAAACAATGTTCATCTCCAGCTCCCTGCTCCTCTCCTTCTGCACCTCCAACGCAACAGCCAAGGCCTTGTTGTTGGTCTTCAAAGAGACCTTGAAGAAGGAGGAGGTGTCTGGTGTGGTCATGAAGAAGCATCACAACATTAATTTTTGGCAGGAGAATAATTGAACATTTTCTTTCACTTCAGAAAAATGTCTGAGTAACTTGTAGGTGTGCAACACAAGTCACAGAAATATGGGTTTGTAAATGTGTTAACAGACTCACTGAGGATCTTATTTTTGATCTTTGATGCTGCAGCTGAAGTCTTATTGGAAGACTTCAAAGATGTCATTGTCCTCAGAGGTAACATTACTAGATAAACATGAAGAGTTGCTTAAGCCATGAAATCAACAGCCTGCAAGAAGACAAACGGGTTAGCTCTTGTATACATATATGATTTAGCACACCCAGCAGCTCGTATGTTAACAGTTTGGCCAACGTTGGTTTTGAGTATATCAGATTGGGTCTAGTCACACACTTTAACAATAACTAGTTAGATTATCCACATAATGCACACGTTACTAATCTAAATGACGGAGCGACTGTCGGTAAATGTGGGCGATAAAAATAAAGCCAGAAGCTAAAATGTGTTCCTTCTGTCGTTAGCTAGTTAGCCGACGCTAACATTAGCTAACTTATTTGAACGGTGAATTCGCTATGCTAACCGGTTTAACCAGTAACTCAAAACTTACCTTTAATAAACGGTAACCAAAGATAGACTTTGCCCCTTAAGAATAAAATTACTTATTAACGATCGGGGATTTATAAAATGATGCTTATCGTGACCGTAGTAGTTATATATATCTACAAAACACTGCCGATTCCATTTTAAACAAAAACAAAAAGTCCGCCGTCAATCCGCGCAAGCGCACGGAGGTGGGGCTTACGAGCTGGGAGCCAATCAGAAGCGATATCATTTGATACGAGCTGGGAGCCAATCAGAAGCGATATCATTTGAGACGTATTCCCCTGAGTTAGTCAACTTCAATTAAATTCAATTAAATTCAGTTGTTTTTGCCAAAACGTCAGGTAATAACGATATTTAAACAACAACAACAATAAGGATAAAAATAATAAAACAAAAGGTACAATTAATACAAATCTGGAAAACAGCAAAACAATACACTTAAATATACATGAGATTGTGGACATGTGTGTTGAAGTTTAGTGTGTGCTTTGATGTTGGGGTAGGTGTGTGTGTGCATGTGTGTGTGGTTGTGGTTATGGTTGTGGTTGTGTGGGGGCTGTACCAAAGAAAATATTGACAGAACATCCTGTTGTAAAACACACTCCAAGCTAGGACTTTGACTGATATGGAGAGAATTTTGTTTCTTTTTAAAACAGTCAAAAAAAGGGTTTGAGAGAGAAACTTTCCACACATTTGCTTTCAAACTCTAAACTTTTGCTTTCAAACTCTAAACTTTTGCTTTCAAACCCTAAAGCTTTGCTTGCGAATCTAAAAGTTTTGCTTGCGAATCTAAAAGTTGTGCTTCCGGTTC
>JAVQJL010031497.1:0-27340 GCA_036024295.1 Nannoperca obscura | reverse complement strand
GGCCGGATGGTATCCAAGAGAGGGAAGGTAGTTAGAACTGAAGGGATCAGACTACCAGAAGGCAACATAGCAGATGTGGAGGACAGCTACAAGTACCTTGGGATCCCGCAAGCAAATGGCACCCCGCTGTAGAGGACCCGAGCTTAGAGAGGAATAGACCGCCCGCTGGGGCGAGAGTGGTATTTTATATATATATATATATATATATATATATATATATATATATATATATTATATTATATTATAAAACCCTTTCACAATCCAATTGCATGACACTAAAATATATTCAGAATACAGGGCTGTTTTTATTACTTCATGAAAATAATGTTTTTGGAGATACAAGTTTTTCTACCCACAATAACAAAATGTAATTATTATCATATTTAACAATTTCCAGCATGCCAACAATCCATCCAACCCCCCAGCTCACATGACGACACCCACACATACTGTCCATGACTCTTACATACACACATACCATATGTGCACATGCACAGACTCAAGCAAAACCTCCCCGCCTCCCTCTTCTAGTGTTGTGACACTTAACCTGATTGATGCTTTGTTCTGGTCCAGGGCTTGCCGGGTCCTCAGGGTCCCATTGGATTGCCAGGAGAGAAGGTAGGTAGCATGTCTCTCACTTAATTTCAGAATTAAAGCTGTGGCCTTGTGACCCCTGTCATCACATATCCAGGGGAGGCCAGTTGAGCTGGAGAGTCTGACCCAGCCACTTCCCATTCACACAAGACAGGGCTAGACAGGAAATCAATACACAAGAAACACACACAGGCATAACAGACACTAGGGATGGTTTTGGCCATTGCACATCATGAGGCTAGAATGATAAAAGAAGTAAAAAGTGGGCCTAGCCATAAACACAATATGTCTGGTAGAGGAGCAGCAAAGTGGGAAATGTGGTCTCTTGGTCATTGGTTAAGGTGCTATATCATATCTGAAGTTCAACTCCAGTATTCATACCTTTCTGTCCTTTACAGGGTCCCCTAGGGAAACAAGGCATGCAGGGGCTACCTGGCATTGATGGCCCTCCCGTAAGTACACACAGACACACAAATACATAAATGCATGCATCAAGCACAAACACACATAAACATGTATGTACCCGTGCATACCTTTGCATATTAAGTATCGATATACACATAAACAGAGAGTGTACTGTTGATACCTTATCAGTCAACTCTGTGCTTAAGTGACAAGTCAACTGAATGTGAAAGACAACTCCACAACTTCCAACTGATTTACGAGAAGAATCTGCACTTGCACAAGATGTGCATCCGTTTTATTTTTTACAGAATGGGAAAAAAACATACATAACTATATCCAAGCAAAAACCTATATATACCACATAATGACTTCATTAGTTATCCGAAAGGGACCAGGCCCACTTGGCCAGACTTTACAATATATAATCACTCTTCACATGGGATATTTACACGTTCATATGTACATTTATAAAACCCAGAGTTGGTTAATCTAAAGTAGCCAAGAGGATACATTAACAATAAATACACCAACATTTCTGTGGGATACATGAGGTATTTCTGGAATTGATTCAAAGCAGTATGACATTTAGAAAATAATGAAAAATCTTCTTACAGTTAGACTTCTCCAATCTCCAATAATTAATTTTAGATTGCAGTCAGACACATTTGAATGAGTTTCACTTAATGCTCCTTGTATTGTTCTGCAAAGCTTTGTGACACACAATGATATTTTTATGGCGCTTCTCTATCTCAGTGCTGCTGGTGTTTCATGGAGAACATGGTTGGGTGCATTAAGAAATTTCCATCAAGTAGTGATACAATAATGATGTATCTGCAGCAGTGCTAAGTCAATCGTATTCCTGTTTCAGGGTCACCCAGGAAGAGAGGGCCCCGCAGGCGAGAAAGGCATCCAAGTGGGTAACTGCATATCGGAGGCTTGTCTGCGGTGTCATAGCAAGATATTAAAAGTGCAATACCATGCTGTTTCTTGCAATCTATTGTAACTGTGCACTCACATTAGGTTATAATAATGCTCACTCTCATCATTATAATCATTTTTTTCCTACAATGTGTCTACAATCATATTTATTGTACAAGAGCATTAGCTTATTAGAGTCAGCGACATGCATGTATCAGCACCAATCACGTTTATCTGTTTGAAAATTCTTATTGATAATAAAGAGTAGGACACAGTGACTGCTTATTTATATCTGGTCAGAGAAACGCATTTGTACTGGCTGCTGCTTTCTAACACTGATTAATACTATAATGTTGTTCTATGTACTGTGTGTGTGTGTAGGGTTTACTAGGTGCTCAGGGGCCTGTTGGGTACCCAGGGACCCGTGGAGTCAAGGTGAGACATAAATGCTTCATGATCTCAGGCGTAATGTCCACTGAGATATTTGTTCCTTCGCACATCTCAGTCTGCGTGCATGTCTACCTGTGACAGACAAGCTGTTTGAGTCTGTGACTGACAGGTGACAGGTGGAGGGAAAGCACCTCAGTTCTCAAGGGGACTGCGAACAACAGAGTGAGAAACATTTGACGGATGGGAGAAATGTTAGAGTCAGATAAAGCTGAGCTGTGTGTGTAGGTGTGGTGTAGTCCATTTTGAGTGCTTTTCAAAAGGAGGAACAAAAGTGAATTTGTCATGAAATGGAATTCTGCTTGGTGTTTGTTTTTGTCACATTTATACGTGTGGTATTTAATTTGGTAGGTTGACTCAACATCCCTTTGGGGAAACAATCATTAGTATGAAATAAATGTAAGGTCAATAACTACTCAACAACAGAGCAATGTTGGGTCAAGAGAAAATCAATACACACTTATAAATAATTTCAGTGTTTTAAGATGAGGGATTTCTGGAAATCTGGAAACCAGTGATTTTTCTATGTGATGTCCAGAGTCTTTTCTTAAGAGTAGGCTTGTCAGTGATCTGACAGAATCTTGTTAAATGAATTTTCCCCCACTGTTTTACAGGGAGCTGATGGAGTTAGGGGTCTAAAGGGGAGCAAAGGAGAGAAGGTGAGTGAAACAGATAGTGAGTCTTTATTATGTTGCTTGTTGTTAAATTGTGTCTGGAAGGACACTTGACAAACTACAATGTAATGGTGCTATTTATTATCAAGAGAACTTTCATTAGACATCACCTCTCCTCAACACATCATAGGGAGAAGATGGATTCCCTGGGTTCAAAGGTGACATGGGCATCAAGGGAGACAGGGTGAGAGCATCCACAAATCTCAAGCCTCAGTATTGTTTCCTGTCAGTTATTCTCTAGTATCTACTCTCTATTCTTTAGTGGAGATAAAATTGTCACTCATTTGTCACTACTCACATTCTTGACTTTAGGGTGACAACGGATCTCCTGGTACACGGGGAGAGGATGGACCAGAGGGGCTGAAGGGCCAAGCAGGACTACTGGGAGATTTAGGAGGCTCCGGGACAGCTGGCGAGAAGGTACATTTTACAAGATCACATTTTTACATTACAAGAAAAGGTTAGGACACAAAAGAGGACGATAGGGAGATCAAATAGGCTGCCAAATTATAAGAAAACTCTTATCTAAACCTGCATTATGCTGCTAGAGCCATTATAATGTTAGGCAGTAGTTACATTTCTTCAGCCCAGTTTTCAATTATGACAAAACTTTCCTTTAAAATTAGTTTCTTAAAAAATCACTGAAATACTGAACATATGGATTTTAATGCCCTCACATTTATTATATCTGTTACAGCCCATTCCTAAGGCAAAACCGCCACTGAGCCAGTGCACGTTTAAGCATTTAATCTTTCTGGCATCACTATATACATTCATTTAGAGATATCCTGCTGTATTGCTATGTGCATAGTCAGTAGTATGTCAAAAAAACTTAATTAAATGTTTTTCTGCACTTTACTTTCTCTGCAGGGTAAACTTGGTGTGCCTGGATTGCCAGGATATCCAGGAAGACAAGGTTCTAAGGTGATTTAGCATTGATAAGCTGTTATGATCAGTTAATGTGTCCCGATTCCTTTATCAGAGCTTTTACCAGCAAGATGTGCGTCTTTGGCTGGACTGTTTCCTGTCTGATTAAAAATAAAGGATGATAAATGGCTTATTAAAAAAGGCTATTTTATTAATAGTTCATTAGTGACATCAATTCATCACATGTTGATGAATGGTGTATTTAAGGCTGTGTTGGGCTCATGGATTAGATTTGCTTTAATTTGATACAGTAGTTAATTATACATTAATGAGACATTGGGGGTAATGTGTGATAAATGGAAGGCTGAGGCTGATTAACCTCCACGTGTGTCTCCAGGGATCACTTGGCTTCCCTGGTGTGGCCGGGGTCCCAGGAGAGAAAGGACGAAGGGTGAGGACTGTGGTGACATTTTTATTCATATCACATTCTGACTGCTTCAGAATATGTACTCTTTTCTATGTAGGAACTATTGTAAAACAAAATAAGTGATGAATAATTCTTAACCTCTACAATGCAGGGTCCAGCTGGTCAGCCAGGGCCCGGGGGCCAAAGAGGTCCTAATGTGAGTGCAGCTATAGGTGCAATGCCTATTCATCATGTCAATGTATAAAGCTGTATTTGCTCTAATTATACATCATCAATTCACCAACACTTGTAGGAGGCACATTGTTACATCACTGTAGTGTTTTCACATCACCAGCCATTTATCTTATGCATGTGCTAATCAGTTGTTTGTTTTCCAATAGGGAGCTCGGGGGGGAAGAGGAGCAAAGGGGCCCACTGGAAAGCCTGGAGAAAAGGTGTGCTTAGACTGACACTGACACTGACACACACACACACACACACACACACACACCCACACACACCGCCTGACATAAACAAAGACATATGCACATACAGTTACGCTCACGTAAACACACACCTGGTTGCCTCATAAAGTATGGATGAATGCGCCGAGTTGGAACTGGTTGTTGCTGAACACTTTGAGATGACAGGCCATCTGGTGCACTGAGAAGCTACTGTCTGGCAGGGGATTCAGTTTACACTCTCACCCTGAAAGACCAGCTTGGGGAAGATAAAGATTTGTTGGCGAGCAAAACTAAAAGTGTTTTGAGTGGCTCTTGTTTTTTTGTACAGAAACTGTGTTTTTATTTGTTGTCTACCTTGTCCACCTGGTAGGGTTCTGCTGGACAAGATGGTCCTTCAGGATCCCCTGGAGAACAGGTAATCTTTTGACTCTTGGATAAAACTAAAGTGTCTAAATAAGACTAGCCGGAAAAACAATCTTGGCATCAGAGTCTCAGAGAGTATATCAGAGAGTCTCATATATCAGTGTACAGTGTAACAACCACCAGACAATTCAATCTGGGGTTTGAGACAGAGCTTTGACAATCTCTATTATTATTTTCTAGGGTCCCCAAGGACCACAGGGCAGAAACGGTGAACCAGGACCTAAAGGGCCTAATGTGAGTGGGCTGATATGTACTGTATTGTGTTTGTCATCTCGTCTCATTTTTACCTCATCCCACATTTTATAATCACCATTGGCCTTCATTACAATGATGTAAGATAATGCTCCTCTTTCAGGGTCCACCTGGAAAAGATGGATTACCAGGTCATCCAGGTCAGAGAGGGGAACCAGTGAGTCACCTTTAATGTCAATAAAAGTTACATATTTGGTATGTAGAATTTTTCCTGTATGAGGTGCACACCCCAGAATTAACGTAACAGAGAGTTCAGAGTCCACATGATCTACAGTATGTGTCAACACAACAAATAAGTGGAAAGCTATGACTTCAGCATTGAATTACTGAAGTCAAGTTGAGAAGCCTGTACTAAATCTAGTAAAACACCCTGCCCTGTGTGCAGTCCTCAGATAACGGGATCTCTGCATCCTAATGACGGTTTCTAAACTCACTTGTCTTATTCTTCAGGGGTTCCAAGGCAAGAATGGACCACCCGGTCCCCCAGGTGTTGTTGGACCACAGGTAAGAGAATCAGTCAATATCAATAATATATTAGTTGGTTCTCAAGCAAACACATGTTTATTTCAGATAGCATGTTTTTATGGTATTTACTGTTATATGATGTGTGTTGTGTACTTCGGGTGTTTTCAGGGAAAATCTGGTGAGACAGGGCCAACTGGAGATAGAGGCCATCCAGGTTCACCGGGTCCACCGGGTGAGCATGGTTTACCGGGAGCTGCTGGAAAGGAGGGTGCCAAGGTGAGTGGCTTTCATCATAATGTCAAGATCATAATCACTTACCAGCATCACCTTATTACTGTTATATTAGACTAAGCCCAAGGACTCTCTCAGCACTGCCTGAATATCTCCTGGGTCTCATCCTATCTTCTAATTTGCTAATAAATAACAGAGGAAACCTTGCTGTGTTGAGTGTATTATGGCTCATAAAAGATAAATGTTCCTTCTTGGTGTGACTTGCTGGTTGGTGTGATTTATGACTGCATAAGGGCCTGCTGTCTGCTGGCTACTTGCCTTAAATCTAATCACATATGTGTGTATTTGTGGTTTCCAGGGAGACCCAGGTCCAGCAGGAGCCGCAGGGAAAAGTGGCCCTGCTGGGCTCCAAGGCTTCAGAGGGAGCAGAGGAACCTCTGGTGCAATGGTAATGCAAAATTCCATGTTTACTAATTACATGTCACATCCTCACCTTCACTCATTGTCAACATCAGATTTTCTTGAAATGTGCAGCTTGACAATAATCACTTGTTAATTATGTTGTAATGGATGCGGTTGTCGTGTGATTGTGAAGGTTATTTATGCCTGTCTCTCCAGGGTCCTGCAGGTCTGAAGGGAGGAGAAGGCCAACCTGGTGTTGCAGGACCTATTGTAAGTCTGATTTTGAAAGATTGCATCTCATCCTATCCCCTGCTCTCTGTTCAGCTTCCATGTTATATAGAATACCGGGACATATAAAACAGGAGGCTGTTTCCATGGTGATCAGTGATCGTGACCACCACATTAAATCTAAGAGTGAATCATGTGATATACTCACCTCACCTCTCTATCTCCTCTTATTTCCAGGGTGCCACTGGAGAGAGGGGCCCCGCTGGGACGGCTGGCGCTATTGGCCAGCCAGGACGGCCCGGCGGAGTGGGTCCTGCTGGGCCGATGGGAGAGAAAGGCGAGCCAGTAAGATTTGGAACATTGCTAATTTTGTTTCTTAGGCAACATTGTCTGCTAACACATACTGTACCATCACCTCCCACCATTGGGTAATAAACAACATGTGCTCTCCCTTTGGAAAGTGTCATTATGAAAGAGAGAGCAGCAGAGAGGTAAAGGAGACAGAGAGAGAAAAGGAGGGAGGGAAAAAATATCAATCTGATCAGGCCTGCTTTCTTGGGTGTTAGTTTCCTTCCTGGTATAATACATTAATCAATGTGTCATGCTGCTTTATGAAGATAATAAGTATTGTAGCATTTGCTAGATGTGTGCTGTTTTCCCATCTGTTTCTTAGGGAGAGAAGGGGCCTGTGGGGCCAGCTGGGCATGATGGGGAACTGGGACCTGTAGGGCTGCCAGGGGCTGCGGGACCTCCTGGGCCTCCAGGAGAGGATGGCGACAAGGTAGTTACATTGGACAGCCAGCATGGACTGCAGCATTGCTGTAAAAGTTGTTGCTGATTTGTGGACTTAATTGTTCGTATGTGTGTGTTCACATGTGTGCATTTGTCTCCATAGGGCGAGATAGGAGGTCCAGGCCAAAAGGGCAGCAAAGGAGACAAAGGAGAAGCTGTGAGTTTGAATTTTATGTGAATAATCCTAACATCACATCATCACCTAGCATCACTGGGAGGTAGAGGACAAGCTGGTTTATAATTGGCTTGCAGCAAACGAGTGCATGGTCTGGTAGAATAAGCAGATGTTTTTAATCAGTGAATGTGTATTGACCTGTCCTTCTGCTTTTCTAGGGACCCTCAGGACCTGTTGGAAGTCAAGGACCTGTGGGGCAGCCAGGCCCGACAGTATGTTATGAAAACTCAGAATGTAGCATATAAAAACATTCATTGTATGAGAAGTTGGTTTCAGTTGTGCAGTGTTAACATTTCCGTATATTTCAGGGGTCAGATGGTGAGCCAGGTCCTCGTGGGCAGCAGGGGATGAATGGGGCGAAAGGAGATGAAGGATCCAGAGGCTTTAAGGGGGCCTCTGGTCCTTCTGGACTACAGGTAAAACATTCAATCAAATTCCAAAACTGACTGTATCTGTCTCTGATATTACATTTATACTTTAAGTTATAACCATTTCCATTTCATGCCCGAGACTGCGTTGATCACCATATCTGCATTTGTAGGGAATGCCAGGACCACCAGGGGAGAAAGGAGAGAGCGGGCATGTTGGCTCAATGGTGAGTACAACACTCAGCTATGGTCCAGTGTCAGTCTGAAGTCTGTTCTCAACACCACTGTTCTTACACTTTCTTTCATGATTATTATGACTTTGACTTGTCTTGTCTTGCCTGATTCTGGATATCGACTTGCCTTTTCCTCACTTTTCAAAACCCTTTGAATAGCTTTCTCCACTTTTCTCCCCAGTATCAAAAGCAATTTAATGGATTTTTTTTTTCAAACATAGTAGAAAAACAATTAATTATTTACTAGGAATATTTAAAGTGTAATGCAAAGCTTCTGCAAATACTGTAGATATACAATTCTGTTTATGGTTTGGAAACTGTTATTGTAAAGACATACACCAAAGTTATAATGATACCCCATTAGAAATATATCATAACACATTGAGAGGAATTGAGAGGAAAATACAGTATTGTAAAGGTTCAAGGAATCAGCAGTCTATGAACTATAGCTGGTAAACAGACAACTAGCCACAGCACTATTTAGTTTGTTGGCGCCAGCTGTGCTGATTCTGCTGCTGTGAGTCAAACTCATGAACTAACCTTTTCCTCTGCCGATAATCATTAACATTCAATCAACACAATCAACATTCACCGCCCTCAAACTAGAGGCAGTGGCCTTGAGTGGGGCTCAGTTTGCTCTGGTCCTTGTTTAGTCTCAATGTCATTAAGAGCATAGTTGTTTAAGTAGGTGTTGACTGATCTTTAGTGTAAAGCCAGTCATGTCCAGTCTAGTGTGAGTTGCACCAAAATTAAGATATGCTAATTTAAATGAAGAGTTTTAGCTACTCTGCTCCCAGACTACAGTATAGGAGCTAAGAGCAGTGTTTCCGTTGTAATAGACTCAACAACACTTAGTAACTGACACTCAGCCTCACCTGTTGAGGAACTGAGAAAAACATCTAAACAGCTACATTTGTGGTTCACTAAGAGTAGGCCTTTTTCAAAGCAGACAGTTTGAGCTCAAGTGTAACTAATAACAATCATGATGGTTCTGCTCCAGGTACACATTCTAGTAAGCCATGCCAGTGAGCCAGCATGCACAATGTAAGAGCCCTGGAAATGACACACCTAAACTGAATGCAGCCATTACTCAAGTTATAATTCATTCATTCATTCATTCATTGCTAGTCAAAGCAATAAACATCCTACATTAGCTCTGCTAAGCAGTTGTCCTTAGCTCTCTGCATCCTAATGACGGTCCCACATCTTTTCAATGTGGGATGGATCTTCAAGTGTGAATGAAGAAACAGACCATGACTTCATGTGCAAGAAAGACGAGCCTAAAGAATGAAGAGGTGGTCGTGTGTATAAAAGGAAGGAAAAAAAAGAAAGAGAGAGTGACAGAAAGGAGGCAGTGGAGCAATGGAGTGGAAGGAAGAGGTGGGGCGCTGATTGTGAGCAAGAAGACGGTGTGACAGCTGCTAATCAGATTAGCCTCAGCCTTGGCTGTCTAATGAGCATCCTCCTTTGTGACAGTCATCTCACAACGCTGTCAACCATGAACACACGCTCAACAAGATTCTCTATAGCCTCTCTTCTCCACAGCCAGATTAGGGAGGGAATGCATCAGAATGAAACCAAAACAAAAGAGGGAGGGAGAGAGAGGGAGAGAGAGAGAGAGAAAGAGAGGAGAGATGCTGAAGACTCAGTGGGGAAGTTTCATTCATGTGTGAGCGTTGCGGATCACAGAATTCTCCCCTCTAATGCTCAAGTTTCTCTCCGCCAGAAGGATATATGTTTCCTCTAGTCCCACACAGTCTCTCTCTGGGCAGATTGTCTGTCTTTCTGTCTGAGTGTCTTTACAACACAAGGCTCCCTCCAAGACTTCAGAGCGATTCAGAGCACAGCTCAACATCAACTCAACTGAAACTGAAGCCGAGCACAGTTAGGATTAATTGCTTGGCGCTCTCTTGAGCTGCACAGACGAGTCAAATCACATGCCGTCACTGTGGCTGAGAGAATATGGTCTTGCACATCACAGGCTAGAGGTTTCTTATTAATAAGAGAGAATAAGAGAGGTGATGGTGGGAGAAAAAATCAGAGCCTGTGTCATATTGAGGGTAATGACCTGTCTGGACGTCTTCATCATGTCGCTACGATAATGATCATAGATACTGGGGCCATTGCATAAGCAATCCACCATGGGTTGACTTCTAACTCATTTAATTTAGGAGGCACCAGCCAACCCCTAGCTCACATTCAGTTTGTATTTCTGTGTGTGTTTTATTGATGCAGCATTTCTTTTTATTTCTGCACTGAGATCCTAATGACATTTCATTTTGTCTCACCATAGGGGCCTCCAGGACAGCATGGCCCGCGAGGCCCTCAGGGGCCCATTGGTGGAGAGGTACAGTACTATTTTTTTCCTTTCTTTATATATATATATATGCATGACTATTGTAATATTTTACAGAGACAGCCCCATTGAGTACACTGAGGTACTCTGTAATAAGTGAAAGGAGAATTTCCCTGCAAGTCACAATTCAGGCTTTATTGCAGTTTATATCAACAAACTGTTCATATCCATCTTCATGATAAAGCAATTTTTAAATTATACACATTGTACAGATATTGGAATTCTAATATTTTCAACTGATGGTAGCTGCATGCCTTTGTGAGTCATAAAGATAACATGATGGTGTGTCAAACTGAACAGCAGCTTATCCTCACACACTATGGATACTATATTTTCCAGACCCTCAATGGTTTATACACAGTCTCTTCATTTGAAGACTTCCTGCCACAGACCCTCCACTGCTTTTGAAACTTGAATTATTAAAAAGTATTAGGATATACTGTAATCCCTGAGAGAGAGTTATATTTACCACTCTATGAATCATTAAGAAGTATTAGACTATCATCCCTGAGAGGCAGTTATATTTACTTCTAGTAATGGCCGTCTCTCTACAGCATCTCATACCAGTCAATTATTCAGCAGTCAGCTGCAGAAATCTGTTTGAGCCACGCTAGTGCTTCATCACAGGAAGCATGGAAATACAGCAGTGCAGAGATGGTGGGATTCAAAAATGGATTGATACAGGCATAGTGGAGAAGAGTGAAAAGGGGTGGGATGGCATGTGAGCCCAGTCGTAGTGCAAGGCAGTATTCAGCTCTCATGTTTGTGCACTCTACCGAAGACATGCTTTTACTGGGTTCGTCTGAAGACACAAAGCACAATACACGCATGCACATACAGTACATGTGCACAAACAAACAAACTGATTGAGAGAGAGGGGGGAAATAGCATCCACTCTACTGTGTGACTCAGACATCATCCACATAGAGTACCTGACACTCAATATTTTTCCTTGTGTTGTGATAATTCTGTTCCAGTTTCAGCATTCTGTGAGCAGAAGTGCTGACAGACTTCTAAAAAATTCTGCACCAAGAACTCGATTTTCAAAAATCAAATGAATATTTCAAACTCGTCGTTTTATGATATTTTGGTTCAAGCTGTTCTCTCTCCTCCTGCCACAGGGCTCACCTGGAATACTTGGTGGAGTTGGTCAGCCTGGACTTGTTGGAGAGAAGGTCAGCAAATCCCATTTGCAACTGCACAGCATGTGGCAGTGCACATGCAGTAGAATGGTGGTGGTTTATGTGTGTGGGCTTGTGTGCCAGTTTGCGTGTGTGGTGTGTTTCCATATCACTGAATGTTTCTTCTCTACCAGGGTGAGGACGGAGAAGCTGGAGACCCTGGGTCAGCTGGAGAGCCTGGTATTAGTGTGAGTCACGTTGCCTCCAGCTCTCCTCCCTGTCTTGCTCAACCTTGTCCTTTCTTTGTTGTCTCTCTTCGCCCTTTCATTGACTGTCATTTCATATGCTGGTGTCTCAGGGTGCTAAAGGCGATGTTGGGGAGAAGGGTGACTCTGGCCCTCCCGGTGCAACTGGGCCTCCAGGATCCAGAGGAACACCAGGAGAGGACGGACCCAAAGGCAACCTTGTAAGTCTTTGTCTCTCTGGATCACTGACTTTTTCTTGCTCTGGTTGTCAAGTCAGTCAGTCTGTTAATGTCATCTTTTTAACTCACTGGTTTTGCCGACAGGGTCCTATTGGATTCCCTGGAGATTCAGGAGCCCCTGGGGAAGCTGGTGTCAATGTGAGTATTGTTGTGATTTTTGTACTATCATTCGTCATTAAGTTATTGTTTGGTCATGTCTTCTGCATTATATTTTTTCATCCAGGGAGTAGATGGTGGACTGGGGCCTAAAGGAGACAATGGAGAAACTGGCAAAGCAGTAAGCAGTGATTCTTTTTTCACTTACTGCATATGTTGACAACACTAGAGGCTCTATGCTTAGCTGAAGGATTCTCTGTGACATATTGAGGTTTTGCTTCTTCATCATTATGGCTTTCTTCTCAGTGTTTTTATGACTGCGTGAAAACCTGTTTCTTCTGTTCTCTGCAGGGACCTCCAGGAGCTTCTGGAGAGCCAGGTCCTACAGGACCTCCTGGACGGAGGGTGAGCTTAGCACATTGTATATGTTTTTGTGTATGCATGTGTATTTAACTATATGTATATGTTTGAAGTTAATAGCTGTTAATTGTTGTCATCTCAGCAACATTATCTTTCTTAACCCCAGGGTCATATAGGTGCTGCAGGAAAAGAAGGGAAGCAAGGCATGAAGGGAGCCAAGGTAAGGATAATGACTGACACTGAGCTTAGTGGTTGTGTATGGTGCCTTCCAACAAATTCTTCTGATGTATTTTGCTTCTAATGCCTTGCTGTCTATGTTTGTCTCTCTGCTCTGTAGGGGACGGCAGGAAACCAAGGTCAAGTGGGGAAAACAGGCCCAGTGGGACCCCAAGGACATCCAGGGAGGTCTGGCCCAGAAGGGCTTCGAGGCATCCCGGGTTCTGCGGTCAGTACACAATGTAAAATGGTGTTTTAACATACTGTAAGTCTGTTAGTGTAACTAACATTTTAACAATCATCAAAATGTCTGTGTTTAAGGAATGCTTCAGCAAACTGTAAGATGATATCTAACTTATCTGTTTATTTTCTAGGGTGAGCAAGGGTTAAATGGGCCACCAGGACAAACTGGACCACCAGGACCAATAGTAAGATCCTTTTAGTTGGCTGTTATCAGAACTTAACAAACAAGAAGGGGTATATGACAACATTTACAATAATAAACAAGAATTCAAACCCAACACATCCAAACCATATATCATATAGACTCTACAGCATCGGCCATCTAATACATGTGACATTGTTAACAGGGGCCACCAGGCCTTCCAGGATTGAAAGGAGACCCTGGAACGAAGGGCGATAAAGTGAGTATTTAGCCCTTGACTGAGAAAACACTCTGTACCAGTCTAAATCCTGGGAAGCAATGGTGATGGACCATGTCTCTCTGTGTGCAGGGTCACGGTGGATTGATCGGTCTAATTGGGCCCCCAGGAGAACCTGGTGAGAAGGGAGACCGAGGACTGCCAGGGAACCAGGGTACACAAGGGCCTAAAGGAGATACGGTATGGTTGACACATGATGCATCTGATACACATCTGCACAGAGGAATTTCAGTTCACTAACAAGATACACTTGTCCTAATATCTAGGGTGTGGCCGGCCCACCTGGTCCCACTGGCCCACTGGGACCACCTGGACTGTCAGTAAGTGACAAAGCTGTTGAATGAACCTGTATGAATGATTATGTTCTCAGCAACCATACGTGATACTTTATAGAAATATTTTCATCTCTACTTTTTCAGCAAAGATTCTTTATACATGTATCAACCTATTTGTATACCGTTATTGTCCATGACTTATAAACAGACCTCTAAAGAAGTTCAAAAGCAACAACAGGAAGAACCTATCAACAACAGACAGGGTTACTGCTTGTTGCATTGAGAATACCCATGTTGGTTTTGGTAGGCTGTGATAAACATTTAAATAAACAAGCTGAATGGTTACATCACTGAATGAAGCCCAACGCAATAAGAGATGCATGAAAAGTGTGCATTATTATATATTATTACCTTGGCTAAAAACTAATCACAGTGGAGTGTCAAAACCTGTGTTGGTGACATATGTCTGGAAAACCAATTTATGTAGAAACTACATATCAAAATGGTTAATAATATAACTAGACAGTAGTTTGAAATTGTAATTACTGAACTGCCCATATGACTTTTATACCTGTGGTCTGCTGCATCTTGTTAATGCAAATGTGAACGTCATTTGTATTACAAATACATATTTTAATCTTAAGCCAAACTGCAAAGAATCTGCAGGTATAAAACAAACCGATGCAAAACACATTTCAAGAGAAGAACAGAAAGGCAACAAGGCTTTTAGAATTCGTCTCACTTAAAGAAAAGGCAAAAAAGTTCTTTAACTTTGGTGCAAACTGATTAATTCATCAGAGAAACTCAACAAAAACTTATTTAAAGGTCATATGCGATTTGGATCTCAGGGATTTAGCTGATGATTCCATCTGGAAAGAGCTAAGCACCGGTTCTATCCAGAGCGCTTAATGTTATTACTCATTGTTACTCAGTTCTGACCATAGCTAAGCAGGTGCCTGATTTTCTAGTGAATAGCTGAATAATGTTTTGCAGTTCTTACTTGAGTAATCAGCTTAAATAGCTTGTATCCTTTTACTGCTTACTTACTCCTTCTCTCCACTTTTAGGGTTCAGCTGGCGAGAAAGGTTCGAAGGGAGAAACGGTGAGTCCAGTAATATCTTATAAAAGTCTTATTTATACATTGCCATTCTTGTCCTGTACTCATATCTCAGCTTGATTAGCAGCTGCTGGGAACATATGCTGAGGAAGAAAGAAAAAGTGTGTTTGTTGGCTTAAATGTACCATGCTTCATTATCATAACGCTCTACTGTGTTTACTGCATGTCTTTGGAACTAAAAGCCTGCTGTACAGCCACACTTGTCTTGTGTATGATTTTTCCATTGGGCCTTTTTAATAGGATTTGGTTCTGGTGTGTGTGATGTTATGAAAACCACTATAGTGTGTCTTGAGAGCCAAGGCTTTGACCACAGAGTGCTGATGCACACAACTGGATAATCCCATAAAGCAGCAGCAATATCTGCCTGGATAAAGCTGGGATTTAGCCAAGTGGTGTGAGAGAGGCTCCAGGTGAGGCATGATTGACAAAAAATGTTGTCCTTTTCTATTCTCCAGGGTGGCATAGGTCCCATAGGAGATACTGGCCCTGCTGGCCCCCCAGGACCCCCAGTGAGTACCACCAATGATCTACATTATGGCCTTTTTAGTGCCAGCTTAATTCTCTTCCTTTCCCTTTCACCTCTTGCTCACCTCTCTGTACAATCTCCAGGGACCACCTGCAACAATGGTTCAGCCCCTGCCTATCAGGGAGGGCAGGAGGAAGAGACGAAGGCACTCCGATCGGTCAGGAGGAGCAGCCCCATCCAGGGAGGAGGAGTTGGATCTGGATATGGAGGAATTCCTCCAAGGAGATCAGCCTCTGGAGGATGCTGAGGGAATGGAAGAAGTCTTTGCCACCCTTTCGTCCATGAAAACAGAAGTGGAGGTGATGAGGAGGCCCCTGGGAACCTTTGAGAGCCCTGCCCGGACCTGCAAAGAGCTCATGATGGTCCAACCTGACTACAAAGATGGTTAGCAAAGACACTGCTTCATAATTTATTTCACCACCTTAAATGTTTTATCCGAGACAAACAAGTCCAGGAAAACCTTAACATATTTTAAATATGCACAGATCCTGTCACACCTTTTTAAGTCAAAATGCTGTTTATCATTTTGCCAACTGCATGTTATCATTTTGTTTACTATAGATGTGTTCTTTACACTAATATCTGTTGCTTGATTGATGTCCTTTTTCTGTAGGAGACTACTGGATTGATCCTAACCAGGGCTGTCACCGAGACGCCATCAAGGTCTACTGTAACTTCACTGCTGATGGAGAGACATGTCTCTACCCTGACAAGAGGATTGAGATGGTAAGTCTCCAATCCCTTGCTGTCAGCCTTTACAAAGCTGACCTCGTCATATTACATCAGAGCACAAATCACTCCCTATATCCTTTGAGCCAAAAATTTTACTCAACATCCTCTCTCTCTTCCTCTGTCTGTCTAGGTGAAATTAGCAGCGTGGAACAAAGAGCAGCCAGGAAGCTGGTACAGCCAATACAGAAAAGGCAAGCAGGTACAAAAAAAAAAAGGAAATAAAACCTCACCCTATCACCTATCATTAATCTTAGCTGGCTCCAAATGCCAGGCTGTCTTTTTCAGCTAAATTACTCATCCTAATTGTGAGTGTTTGAATGATATCCATGCATATGATTGAGGTGCAAGCGTTTGTACAAGTGTGTTCACATGAATGTGTAGGCCTGCATGTGTGTGTTCATCCATGTGCACATGGCTGCATGTGAATGTTTTTTTGTCTACACATTGTGTAATTTGGTATTAATTTATCAGCCCACGTGCACTGAGAGCCAGCAGCTGATTTCAGCAGTCAGGATGACTCACACAAAGCCATTGGCAGCTCTGTCTCATTGACTAGCATTCAGGGCAGCATGTTCAGAGCCTTTCATGTGCACCTGATCAGAGGTCTCATAACCCTCTCAGATAATCACAGAGCTGCCAGCACAATTGCAATTCACTGATTTTCTCACACTGACTCCTCGGATCTGCTTAGGGTTTTTTTTTCTTAATTTCCTTACTTCCTACTTTACTTTCCCCTGTCTGTTCTGATTCTGAAGAGAAGTTGCAGTAACTTTTTCACCTTTGCTTATGTAAAGTCCATCAGCAAAAGCTGAGAAATTTGTAATTTCGGTAGTGGAATTAAAATGAGAACTTATTACCTTCTTACTCTTTGTCTGGCACAGGTTATAGTGTGTATAGTGTTCATGTCTTTGAGAGAAAAACCTGTTTTTGTTTTGAATTTTTATTTATCATTGAGTGAGATTATGTTTAATTTAATGTAATGCTGTTTTAAACGTGTGGCTATAATACATATTATATTTCTCTGCCTATGTAGTACACTAATGCCTATATGTCTGTGTCATCCAGTTCTCCTACAATGACAAAGATGGGAACCCTGTACATGTAGTTCAGCTGACCTTCCTGAAACTACTGAGTGCCACGGCCAAGCAGAGCTTCACCTACACCTGCCAGAACTCAGCAGGGTGGTTTGACAGCACCTCCCGCTCCCACCAGCGTGCCCTCCGCTTCCGGGGCAGCAATGATGAGGAGCTGACACAAGCCAAAAGCCCCTTCATCAATGCAGTGCATGATGGATGCCAGGTCAGTTCAGGGACATGCCAGGGAAAGGGACTAGAATATCAAACAAGAATTAGCCTTAATGAAACTAATGTTTATCAGTTGTGTTTCTGTGTTCAGCTGTTACTTGATTTAATAAGTGGGCAGCCATCAAATCATTGACTTTAATGTGGATTTAGGCCAGAGAGTGAGGAGAGCTAGTTAGTGGAATTACTCCAAGCAAATTCTAATAATGGTTTTAATTTCTCTCTTTCAGTTCCGCAAAGGTCAGGAAAGGACTGTTCTGGAGATTGACTCCCCCTCTGCAGAGCTGCTCCCTATTATAGATGTGGCTCCAGCGGACTTTGGCAACAGCAACCAGAAGTTTGGATTCCAAGTTGGACAAGTATGCTTCAATGGTTAACATGTTGCCGATAACAAACGAACAAAAAAGACCTGCACAGCAAGTTTTCAGTAAAAGAAACTGAACTTTTACCGCTGCCCCAAGCAATATTTATTATATTATGTTCCTGTATGTGGTGGGATTGTGGTATATTATTTAAGACTCTTCAACAGCCAATGAAATAGGTTCTTTGGGTTTGCAAAAATAAGAAGAATGGCGAGAAAGAGGACATGCAACAGTGGGAACAAAGCACATTTACCAAAGGGAAATATTCCAGTTAGATATATTTGATTGTACGTTTTTTTTCTGTCACTGTTTGAGTGTCTAGTAATTGATCCTTGAATTATGAGGACTGCACCACTTGACGATGACCACTCGTAAACAAGACAGATCTGTCATGGAAAGGAACAGTCTGTCATTCTGCGGTATTGGTCAGGTGGGACTCTACTAGTTGCTACCTAATGTTTTACATAGACTGCTGCTGAATAAATCAAAGATGTTGTCATAATCATTTGCATGCTCAGATTTCACTATAATGACAACTGCATAGCAGTTGTGAACTAGCCTAGCATATTAATTCTACACAAGCACAGTAATTAATTTCCTGTGTGCAAGAATGATAAATTGTCCTTTTTACCCTTCAACTGCAGTTTGCTCAGTGCGTTACCTTGATTAGTATTCAATAGGCATAGTTATTGAACCCAACACTTACTTGAACGGATAAGGTTGTTTCCTTTATTGGATTGCTTCCCTCCATGGGCTTGATAATAAGCTTTTTGAGCCCTCCGTGTTTCTAAGGACTACAGTACTGTATATGTCAGACTAACATTTTTTCTACTGTGATATATACTTGCTATGACACACTTCAGCAACTAGGTTGGGGGTATTTCAGGGCAAGAATTAAGAGTATGCTGATTAAAATGTTCTCTAGTCTTAACTGCAGTCCTTTATACCAAGAGACGTTTCACGCATCTCTTGAAAGCATTTTATAATTGCTGACATAACCTGTTTCCACTTTTCTGCCCAACTCGGAGGTTTTTTCTTCCTTTGTTTTGTTCATATGTTGAAATTTCAACAGAATATGTTGCTGTTCATTTGACATGATTTGCTCTTCAGTGGTGCTAAAGATGATTCTGTTATTTTTGTGTCACTGTGTTTGTGTGTCTCTGTGGGCAGGATTTTAGGACTAGAGAGAGAGAGGGTTATTGCTCTTTCAGCAGCACGAAACGCCCTCAGAGGCTGGGGACTAGTCTACTGTGTTTTTTGCACATCTTCTGGCAGATTGTTCCAATTTCACAGGGCCAGTGAAAGGAGGTTAGGGACAGTTCAGAGCAATGTGGTTGATTGCTTTAAAGGGAAAATTCACTCTTAAACCAGATTTACATTGTGCTCTTCCACTAATGTTAGATAGTAAATCCAGTATCTATGAATACAGACAACATTCTACAACGTTTTGACAGGTTGATCCAGCAGTAGTATCCAGTAGTTTCTTTCAAATTACCTTTTAAAATTGCAGACCTGTGAATCAGAAATTGTCCTCACATCCCAGTAATGGGTGCCAATTATTCCATATTCACTGTCTGTGTAGCGGCTCCAGGATTTGTTTTTAGATGACATTAATACTACAGACAGTCTGCATGTCAGCTTAAACAGAGACTTCTTCAAATTAACAAACTGAGCTGTGAAATATTACCGAAATGACATATGTATGTGAATTCTATTTTTACTGTTGATTTTCCCTTTAGCAAATCTGCTAATGTTTTAATGCTGTGCCTCTCTCCTCCGACTCAAACAGTAGACTGGTTATCCAGCACTCTTGCTGTTGTATTTGTTTCATAGAATTTAAACATCTCAGTAATGAACTCCTCTCTTCCTGTCCCATCCTGCGCTGCCCCTCCTGTGTATAGTTTTTGTTGTACTAATTTTATATACTGTACAGTTATTCTGAGGACTTTATGAGCTGTAACCTGTTGCCTGAATGAAAAACAAATTTATTTGTCAAACAATGATGTGCGAATAAAAACAAACAAGAAATCATTGTTTTCTTTTTCCTCTCCGGACCAGACAGGTGGGTTATAACAATATTCATGAGAGCAGGAATCTGTCTGCAGGGCTCTACACTAACTTTATTCCCCAAGGAGTACATGTGCTCCGAAATGAAAAAATTGAGTTAGTTAGTTGACACAACAGAAAACAATACGTTAACACAGAGAGTTTGTTCGTGTTGACATGCTATATGTTTACACATTAATGCAACAAACGATGCATTAACATGTCTTCTTGTTGTGGCCAATGAGGGCACATTGTGCATAAATTATTGATGTGGGCGTCTACGCACTCGTTACAGGCACCTACGTACACCGCAAAGGAAATGACATGCTCATGTAAGCAAAAGCCAATTTACACTTTCAGTGGGGATGGTGAAGATTCAGAAGCAGAAGAAATCTATCAAGTGGAATGAAATATTATTAATAAACAGTGCATCATCATGATAAAGTAACTACAGGCACTCAAGGTGAGCCATAGCTTTCTGCATTGTCCAGTCAGAGTGTAATAGACAAACAAGGCTCTTCATTACCTACTAGTTCTGCAACATTCACTCAACAAGCTTGAAATCAGCATCCCCACACAGCCGATGTAATCAACTCTGATTTGCTTCCCAGTTCATTTATTTCAATTATCCCGGTTTCAGTCCTCAAGAGGCAAGGCAGAGAGGAGACAGATGCAAGAAAGGATAGATGGTGAGAACAAGAAAAGAGGTCAGTAATGAAACGGCTGAGGAAGAAATGCAGCCGTGGAGATTTGTTCTGTTTGGTCGAGGTAGGTAGAGCTGTGCTGCTGGATATTTAAGTGAGACAGACATGATAAAAGTCTCAATGATGGCTTTATTTTTCTGACTTTGCATGTACAACTATTTCATTGTACCGCTTTCACATACTTTCTGTTGCTGCTAAAAACACACACGCAATAATTGCTCTTTGTTCCTTTCAGGCATACGCAACAGACATACTCGCGCTTGCACAAGGGCGCACGCACATACACACACACAAACAGATACTCTAAAGCCTATTCTCTCGCACACATTAAAGTACAAGCCGCTCATCCCCTTTGGGGCCCATTGTTCAAGGTTAGCGTCAATGGCAGAATAAAGGTTACCATGTTATTTTTTTCTCCTTTCTGCTCTCTTCCACTCAATTGAATTTTAACCACACTAAGCTCTTGACCAGGAAAGGTCATCTGTTGCCACTACCTCAGAATAATGATCAAGCAGAAGAGCAGTGTGACTATCAATATGGTATTTCCACAGAACTATGCCCTTTTCCTTTGCTCACATTCCACCGTCTAGTGTCCACCATTCCTGTGACACTGTCTCTCCAAAATCTTGAATTTCTTCTGCTGAGAGCCGAACCTTTGTTAGACAGCATCACTGCAGTGCTATACATCTATTATCTCTGTTGAGAGGTGGAAATATTTATGATAGACTAATATTTACAAGACTGCACTCAGAATTGAGTTGTCAAATGTGACAATCATTTGTAAACCATGGACACACAGTCTTTCCACTGCACAGAGATAAATCAGCATGAGCAAAGCATTGAGAAGAGCCCTTCATCCAGCTTATCCTGGAGCTCAGCTTTGTGAAAGCTTTTGGAAATCCCATGGAAAGGCATTCCCACATGAGGAAATTTCTATTTTATGCCCACAAATACAAACATACAACGAAGATGGCAGTTGTGGAGATGACAGTAGAAAACAGGCAGCTTGTCACATAAGTATCTGTCTTTTTGAGTCATTTTTATTTTGCATACCTTTAACCTCAAAAACTTCCAAACAAAATGCTTTTTGCTTTTATTATTTTATTATTCCTTAAAAATGAATTATTATTTTAACAGATGGTTGTGACTTTTGCATTTAATGTAAGTGATGGATTTTTGCATCCAAATTAAACAATTGCTGGACTGTGTATTATTGATTGGGAACACAATCTCTGGAAGACAACACACCCACGTTGTCTTATAATGCAATCTGGACAGGACTGTTAGAATATATTTGTAGTATCTCTCCTGCTATGTCTAGAGGGTGACAGACCAAACCTGATACACTCTGATCTGCAAACAGTATCTGTGTTAAATATATCTACAATCACCTTGTAATTTCTACCATATGGGTGTGAAAATGTTAGGTGTACTCTAAGCTCTTGGTCAATTCTGTATTTCTGTTCCTCGATATTTCATCAAGGATTTGAGCAAAGCTATGGGTCTATAGCTGGCACTGGTGAGCTACTTTTTGACCCAGGAGTACATTAGAGTACCCCACAGGCATGAGGATCCTTAGCTGCTGCATATTGGAAACAAGATTGTCTCTCTTATTCCACCTCTCTTTCTCTCTTCCTTCTGTCTCATTACTCTAGAATTAAAACTGCTAGAGATGTTTCTTTGTTGTTTGTTAGACTGTCTACTGTCCCTGGTATATTCTCTCTCTCTAGTTTTCCTTGCCCTCAGCTCCTCTCATGTGACATTGACTTTAAATAAGCTGAACGTGTCACAAACTCACAGGGAGAAATGAACAAATTAAACAGACATTCAAATTAAAGAGAGAGAGGTCAGTTGGAATATCTACTTTTCCGGATGAACAGGGACATTCCCTTGGTCTCAACACATCCACCCAAATCCGAATGTTGTGTCACAGTAGATAACAGTAGACATTATTTTCCATGCCACTGATGTGTGTATGAGTGTGCAAGCTGCCCTCAGTTTAGCATCACGTACTGTACAAGTGGTGGGGAATAACTTGGAACATCTCGAGCTTGTGCTCCTTGAATGCGTAGGCCTGTATATGTGTGGGTATGTGAAATCATGAGCATTTACGGCTGAGCAGGGGTACTCTTATTAGTGTGCATGCCAGTGCCTCTCCTGCCAGGTCCCATCCACAGCTCCTTTATCTCAGGAAGGGTGGGGGGAATCGTTTCCGCAGATGCCTTTTCCATCAAAAGTGCTTATCGACAAAGCTAACATTAGTAAAGCAGTTTGAAAAAAAATGACTTGAAGGTGAGGGAGGGCAATAGCAATCCCTGGGCAAGTGGACAAAGAGCATGGTGACGTTCGGAAGCCCAAGGCCCTGTGTGTCTGAGAGAGTGTCAGATGATTATCTGGCAGACAGAGAGCCCAGATTCAAAGGAACAGCTTGAGAACACCCCCGCCGCCTCCAACACACACACACACACACACACGAACACACACACTACCCCTAATTTTCCCTCTGCTGCAGCTCGCAGCATCCGCCACCACAACCACTACTACTGCCATGCCATCCTCACTTAACTTAGTTCTCAGTAAAAGGAGGACTGAGTTGTCTGCAAGCTCCCCAAGACAGTCAAACTAATCAGCGGTGTCTTATTTATCACAGTGGGAGAGAAACAAGGAGAGAAAGAGGGGTGTGAGGAGAATGAGAGAGCAGGAAGGGAGAGAAACGGAGTGATAGTCATTCACTAGACAAGCATGTGTTGTATGAGTCACTTAGGCCAATTTAAACATGCACAGCTGTTCATAAATCCAAGTCAGAAAGTGTTAATGAATAAACTTAGCCCTGATCAGGAAAACAGGAGGAATAGTCACAGGGGATCTGTATTAGGCTTTGTGTGTGTGTGTGTGTCTGTGTGTGTGTGTGTGTGTGTGTGTGTGTGTGTGTGTGTGTGTGTGCATGCGTGCGAGTTCCTGATTTGTTAGTGAGTGAGTGTAAGCGAGAGAGCTTGAGAGAGAGTGAGAGAGAGTGGTAACTGCATGACCCCCATCGCTCAATAGAGATGATTTTTTCTCATAAATCAGACGAGGCAGCAGGGGAAAGACTGCGAGAGAGACAGAGTGATTCAGCTGTGGGAGTACACTGGCTCAGACGTCAGCTGAAAAGCCAGGGAAACTAATCGTTTCCATTCACCTCGATGAGTCTGGCTGCTCTCATCTGTGGTCCTGAATGCAAAGAAATCCTCATCTTCTCTTCACCTCTCACTCCGTCACCCCTCCACTCCTTTTACTTCACTCTCCCTCTCCTTTCCTTCTCTCTCCCTCTTTAAATGATCAATGCACCCTGTCCTGTATCAGTTCCTGACACGGTTGTTATTCTATCACAAAGAATCAAATGTAGCACCATTTCATGGGCACTAGGTCCCTTTTCAAAAATCTTGCAAGGCAGAGGTGGACTGCAGAGGAAGCAGAGCTCGTTGTCTGACAGACCAGGAAAGAATTGTTACTTAAAAGTCTCATTTAGTCTAAAGAGACATGTAGACACAATACACTGGTTTAGGTGTGAGGGTGCTGAAACTCATATAGTGGTTAGAAATGGTAATATGTTTTCTGTCACTTGTACAAAATTGTCAGTGTCATGTAATCTCTGTATTTATACTAGCAAAATGGTTAAGGCCCTGTAATCAATAAACTTGCTGAGGGGATAAAGTGCATCGCTTTCTCTCCACTTGTCGGTGAAACTGGCAACGTTTGAAATATGCTTTCATATGTTTCACAGTAATGAGTACAATTGGGCCTGACTCTGCTGCTGTTCAATAATTCAGAACCAACCTGAGACATGAAGCAATATTCTAAATCTGCAATTGGGAATTATTACTATAGTCACTCGTTTTTCTATATCTGTCTTTCACACTAACTGTGATTCGCTCTTTCAGACAGTTTTTTCCTCTTTTTTTCCATTCTGTATACTGTTTTATCAGAAACTGCAGCGTAAAAGATCCATGTCTTCTCTTTATCAACCTCACACAAACACATGCAGTACACACTCACATATGGTCACCCACAAGTGTACTGGTGGCTTTGACTTGATTCAGGGTGAATTTTCTGGCACATAAGTAATTAGCTGGAAACACTTTATTACTAATAATCATCACTACAGAACACTTTAATTCATGAAAGATGGCAGCTATCTGCCAAGGGCTTCTCTAAATTTCAACATTTCAAATAAATATGAAATAATGTAACACTAATGTAACACACTAAATAACACTTCAATAGTGTATTCTACCATGTAATGACAGAAGTGCGAGTTTTTGTTACTGATAAGCCCTGACCAGTTTCTCTGGGATATAGTAGATCAGTAGAAAGACAGAGAAAGCAGGCCACTGTTAGCATAAAGAAGGAAACTCTTTACGCTGGTGTTTTATTCTCTTTGAATATCCCACATACAGTGCAGCACAAACAGAGGTCTTTACTTTAACCCCCAGTTCTCAATCTATTTCCTCTAGGACACATCAAGAAGTCATTTCTAGTCCCACATGCATGCCTGTTTCAACATCAGATGAAAGTGCAGTGATGTTCTGATTGAACGCTTTGCTGTCTGAATAAACCAGAATCTGCTCTGTTTAAACCACAATGCTTCAATTGGAATTTTATTGAAGATGCAGGCTCCGCTGACGGTCATGTTGTAGAATGAATGCATGCTTATGTCAGATAGACTGTGTGTTGATGTGTGTGTCTATGCTGCGGCAGTGCTAATGAGAGACTAGGGGTTTGAGGGTTTCAGGTGGTGGTGCTTTGAGAGAGAAGGTGAGTGACAGGGCTCATGAATAGTGATGGCCGACAGCTGCTCATTAACCAAGAGACTGTCTGTCAGCCAGCAGACTGGAACAGCAGCCCTTCCCCTATGTTTACACACATACTTGCGCGTAAACACACACAAGCATGAAAATACATACACATGCGTGCAGGACCATGCAGATGTGCCCACAACCAGCACACACACACATACACATAGAGCTTATATCTCCTTCATCTGGGTCCCCTGTGGAGTGGAGGCCAATCCTGTCGTTCCCCTTGAAAGCATGAGCGGAGTGCACCTATTACCTATGAGCTCACACCAGTCCCGCTGGGGCAAGCCCCTCACTGAATATGGAACACCTGCCAGATGTAAATTCTGAATGAGGCCCAGAGTGCAAAAGGTACAAAAGATTATGGCTAAGAGAGTGGCCAGGGAAGAAAGCATATCCACTTTTTAGGAAGTGTTAAAGAGTTGAAGAAACGTCTGCCTCACTTTCATTTTGACAACCTTTAAAGAAAGTTAAAACTCTAACACAAGGTGACCTAGATACTTTACGTATGAGTGTGTTTCATTACTTTTATAATTGTGTCACGCTGCTTTTCAAAATAAATGTGTTTGAAATTGCATATAGAGAGTGTAACAAAAAGTCTGCAAGCCAGTGGTGGTTACGTTGTCCTATAAGAATATCACACTGTGAAACCGGTGTTGTTTGATCTCAGGCTGGGAATATAGTTGGTCTGGTCACAGTGTGGACAATACTGGAGGGCTTATCCAAGAGGACAATGTAAGCATGATGCGACACAATGAAATGTAAAGAACAATGACAGCAACTGAGAAAGACAGTGTTTGGTTGATTTAAAAACACATTTCTATTTCAGAATCAGTTGTCAACAGAAGAAAACAGAACGAAACCATCTTTTTTTATCAGAGGGGAACATGTCATTGTTTTTCTTTACCAGATTCGGGTAGCTTAGGCAGTGGTAAAAATAAAAGATAGACAGGGGGAACCCAGTAGTTGTTGTTGTGTCTCTGTTGGTTGCACAAGACCAGAATGTGAAGGGTGTCACTGCCATTTCAGTCACAATCTATCGATGGACTTGACAGAATCTTCATAGCTGAACGACAAATAGCAAATAGCAGAACAACATCTTCATATAGGGGCTGTCTTAAATCCAAGTCCCTGCCACTGAATATTCTTTTTTACCCAAACTCTTGGAAAGCATGCCAACAATCAAAGATGGTAAAGCATTGTGAAACCTCTCCAGTAAAAGCAGCTCATAATACAGAAACACCCTCCACATCCCACACAAACCCAAGCAATGACACCCAAGTTATTAATCAAATCTTATTATTATAATAATATTAAATCTTAAATCTGTAGCTTTCTCGTATTATCACCCTCTGCCACTGCAATGGGTCTACAGTGACGATGGTAGAGTTGTTGGTTGTGTAGAAGTCTGCTGTTTACTTAACTTGCACAACTTGTGATACAGGGATTATGTTTAAGGCTTGGCTGAGCTGATGCTTGATGCGTGAAAATACAAATATGTATGGTGCAAAATGTGTTGATTTCACTGTGCTGGTTTCGTTTTGAACTTCATTTATTGGAATTGTCGACCAAGACAGATGTAACTCAACAAGCAAAAATGGCTTCCTGGCTCAGTAGCAATGTGGAGAGAGCATCTCCAAATTACAGCCACAGTGAATCTGCCAGTTTTTTTTCATTATTAATATATATTATATATATATATATATATATATATATATACACTACCGTTCAAAAGTTTGGGGTCACATTGAAATGTCCTTATTTTTGAAGGAAAAGCACTGTACTTTTCAATGAAGATGACTT
>JAVQJL010031484.1:0-15490 GCA_036024295.1 Nannoperca obscura | reverse complement strand
TCTCTCTCTCTCTCTCTCTCTCCCACACACTCACAATGCTTAAAGTATGTGCCTTTCTACCCATATAGCTCTACCTCACTCTCGTGCTCTGGTGTGCAGCTGTATGATGAGGGACACACACCTGTTATTATTAAAGTGTGTGTGTGTCTGTGTGTGTGTGTGTCTGTGTGTGTGTGTGTGTGTGTGGCAGGGAGCTCACTGTAAGGCAAAAGAAGAAATCCTTTTGGAGTTTGCGGTTCATACTGTTTCAACTGTAGTCTGGTTTCAGGAACTGTTAAACTGAGATTGTAAATCTATGGTCTACTGAAGGTATTTAATAGATAATTCTGAGACATGCACAGGTCGGCTCATGGATGCCTGACTGCTGCATGTGACATAGTGTAATATGGCCTTCCCAGCTGCAATGCACGCTCATACATGCGCGCGCACACACACACACACCTGTCACTTTAAGGTTTTAATAGCGTTGACACTGTCTTTCCAGAATGTGAGGAATGCACTATGCTTATTGGGCAGCCTGTGAGTCCGGTAAAAGGCAAACCTATTGGGAGTCTCCTTGAAAGGCCATGACGATGAAGAGAGGGCAAAGAAAAGGAGAGAAGTGTGGGTACATTTTGAATTGATTGTTCAAGACAACCGTGAGACTTTACCAAAGCCTGGCTTTTTTATTGCACATACACCAAACTTAAGGGGTCAAGAGGAGGAGAGTATATCCAGTCCAGCTCTTCGGTCATCTTGCTACCTGAACAAGAGATAAACCAGAGCAGTGTTGACACCCTAACCATGACCTTGACATACAACAGCTTTCACAACACATCCCAGCCCAGGGGAGTTGAGGGGTTTGTCATCATGATCCCAATCATCAGTTTAGCCTGAGCTTTATCACCACACATGGGATATCACAATGATCATCAGCCCCATCCTCAACATGCCTTTGATTCTGTTCACACATACTCCCCGTCTCCACTGATAACTGACGTACTATCCCTTGCTTTATTTCTGACTCTATGCCCAGCTTTAAAACAGAAAAGCAGATCGTGTTTGAGTGCAGCATGTGATTCAGTGCTCAAATTATGAGAAAAATCCTGTTTACAGGCACCGGGGCCTTGAACCATGAGTCATAGTGTAGTCTTTGAGAATCTGGCACAGCTTCCTCTCTCTGCTGGATGCTCATCCCTCAATCCCCCAAAGCCTCCTCAATTCCCGCTTGTCTTGTTTAAAACATTTGCACTTTTCCTCTCCATAATTCAGCAGAATATCACAAAAAAGGGGTTCAGCTCTGTCATGGATCCTAATGTGCTAAGACCTAACAACTGTTCACATATTTAGGCCAATATCCCAAATGTCTGCATGTACAGTCTTTTTGTGTGATTGTCTTGTGTTTGCTTGAATGCCTGAATATGCACATGGGATATTCATAAGAATGTGTATACCTATGTATGTTAATCAACAATCAACAGGACTTTGCTGTCATAGGCTGCTCACACAACATTGGTGGTGACAGTTTACATGCTGAGATCAGACTCCCAGATACCTGCGGTATTGGTCCAATCCAGCAATAGTCTGTCAGACTTGAAGACAACCAATCATGCCTTTAGGACGTCTCATAAGGTCTACAAAGAAAAACTAATATGTCCGAATCTTTTGATTTTCTTGCCTAGTTTGAAATTGTCTAATGGTATTGATTGATACCATTGATTGATTGATATTTTGAATGCCATGGTTTTTTGGAGTCCTGATCCTCTAAGTGGCCCCACCTGTCCAATCACTCTTTCTTGTCATGTGGTGCGTGTGACAATATTACATAGTTTATCTGTGTGCAGATGTTGCATGCAGAGGGGTCATTATTTTATGTCACATGAAATTTTATGATAACATATGTAGTGTTGGATGAGGAAAAATGTGAAGAATTTAAAATATGGATGGTACTGGGTGTTATTTCTGTACAGTGTTTTCATCAATGTTTACCATTGCTATCACTGCTAGTGTGTAAGCATACGAATCTCTGCTAATTAGCACAACAACCGTTAAGGTCTGCATCAAATCATATGCTAATCCATCCAATAGTTGTTGAGACACTTCACTCTGAACCACAAATGTCAACCTGATGGTGGCACTAGAGGAAAAGTCAGGGAATCACTAGAAAGTCATTAGGATACATTGGATATATCGTCTGAGAACCATGAATGTCTGTAGTCAACTCAATTCTATTTTTATAGCCCAGTACCACAAATCCTGGATGTGATCCCAGAGGACTTGAAATGATGGGAAATGTTGGAATGAGTACATTGATAAATGGCACTCCACACACACACTGGAAACTCTGCATCCCAATTCCAGTTAAGAGTAGGCCTCATGAGCATCTACAGGGCATGACAAGGAATATAAATGTTTGGACATCATGTAGGTTTGGAAACATTCACAATAACTAGAATTATTTAGTTATCACCAGTAAGGTGACCAGCAAAGAGCCAAAATACATTCCTGTAAAGGCAATGAAGTAAAATCAGTGGTAAGTGAATCAGCCCGGCATGTGCCTTTAGATATGTCAGTGATTTTAAAACATTTAAGCACAAAACTGTCATGACTCTGTGTTTCTCTGTGACTGATTTCCTATTTTTTTGCCACCTGTTTGATTAGAATTACCTGTGTCTAGTTTCACCTGTTTCTGTTTCACCCGTTGACTCCTCCTTATTTATGCTGGTTCATTTCCTTTGTTCAGTGTCTGTTCATTGTTTCATTGTCAGTGTGTCTTCTTTCCCCTGCTGCCTATGTCATGGTCCCTGAACTGTGGGTTTATGTTTCCTGTTTTATTTTGAAATTCCGGGTCTGTGTCTTCTTTTGCCTTCCTGTCTTTGTCCGTTTCCCTCCTTAGTTTGATTACACGCACCTGTGTCTCGTCACTCACCTGTTTCTGATCCCCTCGTTTGCCTCCTTTATATATACATATATATATATATATCAGTCCCTTCCCATTGTCTCTTGTCGGGTCATTGCACGTATATGTGTTCATGTTCGTGTTAGGTCATGTGTTTTTCCAGTGTGTGTTATGTCATTTCATGGTTCATGGATTTGAGTGCCGTTCCTGCCTCAGTTTGATAGTTGTGCAATATACGCCTTTTCATTGAACTCCTCGCAAGTCTGCATTTGGGTCCTATTCCTGCTGCCTCAGGATTAACCTTAACAGCCTAGATGGCAAACTATGACAGAAACAAGTGTTTTAGCTTTTTTAATACCTACCAGTTGGAGTCACATTTGAGCATTAAAGTCACCACCTAACTCTCCATAAATCCACATATTATCCAGATTTTCTGTCTAATGGTGTCTAGAGCACCTACTTGGCTGGCAACATCTCTCCCAGTCTAACAGTGATGAATACCTGCTGTCATTCTTCAGTCTAAATAACAGAAACCACAACCATGTGCTTCTGTGGATATAAAGACAATGCTTTTGGCCAACAGTGACTCATAAGCCCATCAGTTCATATGGGTACATTACTGTTAGATTAGGATATACTCAAACTCTGCATAACAGGGTCATGGGTCTTACTTAAACAGAAGAAAGGAAAAAAACATCACAGAATACTAAAGGTCCTTCCTGGTAAATAGTCATGTCAGCCTCCTATCAAGACATTTCTCCATATGGAGTATATTAAGCTTGAGAATGATATCAACATTGGACTAGTACATGTGAATAAATGAATCTGAGTGATAAAGTCAATTTGATCTTATTACACCAGAAACTGCTTTGTGAAATGAACAAAAGGAAAGCTTCAGCTTCACGCTAGTGTTGTGGTTCTAGGGGCAGCAAAGTCTGTACCACTTTGGTCTTTGTTCACTCTATTTTCCTAAGCGAATCAGTCGCATCGCCGTTCAAATGCACTTCACAAATGTACATTCAGCACTGATTCAGACATGTTCGGTTTATTGCTATTCCAAGCTGATTATGTTCACTTCAGACAAGCACTCAGCCAATACTAGCACTGCACATAAGGTTAACAGCTCAACAGTCTATTATTTAAGACAAAGTAACATACTATGTAGCTTACAACGGTGCTCTAAGCCACCAGTAAGAGGAGCTCTACTGCTAAAAGTCTAATAGGTAAAAAAAAAAAAAATAGCAATAAAACACACATGGGTCATTTCAGCAGATAATGACTGGAATTCAAATTAGGTACAAAAGTGTATATATGAGAGACGAGGAGAGAGCGAATGAAAAATAGGTTGAGCAAGAGAAATAAAGAGTTCTCCCATGGGCCTTTATATGCAGCAACACCTGCTCCTACTATCATTCGCCGCAGGAGACAGGTATACGAGTTGATGCAGGCAGTGCCCGGAGAACCACACATGACCACACTGTAGCCCCGCAACAATCTACTGTATGTATAGCACTTACAGATTTTGATTTTAAGTATGGTACCTATAGTTTAACCATGACTTCACTTGACAGTTCATAAACAGTGACTTCAATATCCATCTTTATGACTCATGAATGACCTGAACAGTGAGTTAAATATTAGAAGTATGAACAAGTCTTTCTTTTTAAAACAGTCACATTCCCTGAGGCTATAGAGCTTTGTTCTCCTTGATAGATAGATATATCTTATGTTATCATCAAAGAGACCAATGCTCTATGTATCTTCAGTAATACACACATGCTCACTATATTTATGACATAGAAGAATGTGATTTTTTTTTTAAAGAGACAACCTGTGGAAAAGTATATTAGCCATGGTTGTTACTGTTACTTATCAAAATTCCACTGGTCCTTCCTAGATTTGAGCACCACCTGAAAGAACAACTTCTACTTTTGCTTATGCCTATGACAAGAATCTGTCTTCTTCTTTTCCCTGTACACCACCACACTTGGACCAATCATCAGCTCGTACTGTTTTTCCTACCACTGCTACGCTGATGACACACAACTCCACCTCTCGTTCCCTCCGTCACCCCTCTCTTCATCTGCCTTCACTGGCTACCTATCACTGCTCGTATCAGATTCATGACCCTGGATGTATCCAGACCATCCTCCAGCCTTACACCCCCGTTCGCCAACTACGGCCTGCCTCTGAGAAGCGTCTGGCGCTTTGATCTCTCAGGGACACCCACTCACATTCAAGACTTTTCTCCTGTCTGGTCCCCTGGTGGTGGAACCATCTCCCCACATCCATCAGAGAAACAACCTGTGTGGCCACTTTCAAGAAAAGACTGGGAATACAACAGCACTTAAAAGATGTTACTTTTATAAGTATATAGAAGTATAGCATATTGAATGTATTGTATTTGAGAATGTACAGAGAAAATCTGTTCCTAGATTTAATGCTCTTTTGGATTCTGCCATTGGCAGCGATGCACTTACTTATAACACTTGTGATTCATCACCAGCCCCTGCAAGTTTGATGAGACATCTTGTTGTTTTCGATCATGGTTCTATGCACTTGATGTAAAGCTCTTATTTGGAAGTCGCTTTGGATAAAAGCGTCTGCTAAATGCCTAAATGTAATGTAAAGAATGAAAGAGTTACACAATAGAACCAAATCCAGTACGTATGATTACTGTATATTGCCCCTTCGAATTTAGCCATTCAGAGCAGCTAAGAACTTTTGCCTTCAGATGTGATTGAACAACATGTTGTACTTTGTTTTGAAAATACCCTGGCCTTGTTTGGTAAGACCATATTCAGACAGACATTGTAGCCTGCAAAATGTGAGCAACATATAACAAACTGCTTACTTAGCGACTGTGGAGATGGAGGGTAAAATGACTGCTGCCCTGAGAACTTATCTTAGAATCGTGAAGTATTACTTCTTTGCTATGTAGTGTTTCAGGTTCTGATGATCCTTCATATCTATGCTTCTACAATTCTTCTTAGATTGTATTTAGTTGTCTCACTGGTACCTGCAGCAACACGTCCCCACAAATGTAGCCCTTGTGTTTTGTTTTGTTTTCTTTCCTCTCAGTGCTATTTTTAAACTGAACACTTGTCTGAAAAACTCATGAAGATACAGCCCCAGTTTATGATTTTCACTAAATGGAAAGTGCATAGCACAGAATGCAAGTTGCACTCAAGTTGAACCATCTAAAGTGTTAATTAGTCTCATTTCATAAACACACTGCAATGCCCAATAATACCACAGGAAAGTAGAGCACACATTGTGAAAATATAAAATAACACTAGTACAGCTACAGCATAGTTTCAGATATTTTTGGTTACATAAATTCCCTAAAAAACATATGTACAACTTTATGTCCACAAAACAGCTCCAAAACAAAGATTCTGAACACTACTGAGAAGTCTTGTAGTAACATCGCACAGTTCCCTACGCCACCTACAGCCTGGCCTCTGGACCACTATGGAGCCAGAGCAGTGACAGTTACATTTGGCATTGAAAAGAAATTTTAGCTTTGAAAACAAAACCTGAACTTAATTTTTTTATTCTGATGTGTTTTTTCAATGACAAGTTCACCTGAACTTCCAAAACGCAGTCAAGTCTGTTCGTCCTTGATTGCTCACGTACAACCATGGATGTAACCTAACGTTAGCTAGCTGTCATGTATTAGCAATGTTTAGCGCTCGTTCAGTTAAATGTAGCCCAGCCCGGTTCTGTATGAGCAAACAACGGCAGACAGAAGCAGACTTGCTGTTCAAGAGTTCCCAGTGAACTAGTGGAGGCCATCGCTGTTAGTTTGCAGTGATGCCAAAGGCTTCTGAGCAGACAAAAGGACGGCTGGTTCAGGAACAGTAAAGAGTGACGTTGTCTCCTTAGTATGCAGATCATACGTCAGTCACACTCTTTTTGCCCCTCCCATCAAACCCATCCTCTCTACACCAAAACAGTGAGAGTTTAAATGGAAAAACTAACATCGTAAAAACAAATTGACATCGTAAAAAAACATAAGCATAAAAAAGAAACTGTCACTGAAAAAAGACAATGAAGAAAAAATCAGAACATTGTCATTGAAAAACACATGTATGAATGTAAAAAATATAAAGTTCAGGTTTTGTTTTCAAAGCAAAATTTTCGTTTTGATACCAAATGTAACTGTCACTGATCTGGCTCCACAGACCACTTGCTGTCCCTTTATCTGCCCTCTACTGCGTTGAGGGGGTGTGTCAGACAGGATGGGGATGAGACAGGATAGGATGAGGAGGACGCTCAACCTAAATATGGCTCTTGCAGCCTAGGCCACAGGGAGACAGAGAAGGGGACCACAGACATCGGCAGCGTACAATTATCCAAAACAAGAGAGTCAAGCCAACCTCCACTCACTGAGACTCACAACAAGCACATAACAGAGTCAAGCCAACACGATATTTCATCACACACATCACATAGCCTACACAGATATCTGCAAATATTATGCATACACATATACTAACGTATGTATGCACATATAAGCAGGCACAGCTGTATATACACACATGAGTTTGTATGGTGCCACATCACAGTGAACATCTTAATACCACTTTGCAGGTATTCTATGTAAACATTTATCAACACAGCTAAATGCATCTCACCAATACCTCATCATTAAGACTCGCCTTAGGCAATAGCTAAACCCCAATAGCACCTTGCTTAAACATCTGAATATGGACTTTCCATAGTGTAGCATATGGCACAGATATGAGGACTCCTCTGCCTTTGGAGTGAATTACTGGAAGTGAAAATGCTGGAAGTGGTAGCCACTGGCATTCCTTAGGAATGGGGGCCTGCAGAGGGAGACAATATTAGGACCTGCAGAGCACAAGTGCTCATGGATGCTTGCAGCTCTACCTGAGAAGCCTGCACAAGTGCCATAGCTTGTCCCTGGGGTGACATACTGTTTGCATAGATACAGTGAATTAGACCAAAAGTGTTCCATTCCCCATCAGAGCTGGAGGAGATGCATCTAGATGTATCCAGGCTGGACAAGCCTGCAGAGGCTCACCCTTATGAAGAGGCCCAGGAAGGGAGAGAGATCAAAGGCCCGCCGACATGCTCTAGTGTGTATGCCGGCTGGACCCATGAACATGTTACAGATGAGCAGAGGCGCCAGAGAACCATCTGGGGTTATATAATGGTACTGAATCCAGGGCACAATACTGTTGACATAAAGAACACAACAGAGAATACACAAATGACTGAAACTTGGCTTATTTGTTTGAAGCACCTCCCTTCTGGTCTTTTATGGGACATTTTTGGCAACAATTACTGGCATTGGCAGTGAGGGTGTAGTTGTTAATTAAATTGATCAATAATGACAACTCTTTGGGTAAATGAGTGAAGAAATAATTAATAATTAGTATAAATGTGATGACATGATATAGAAAACATGTCATGTCATGTGGAGTATATTAAGCTTAAGAATGATATCAACATTGGACTAGTGCATCTGAGTGATTAAGCCAATTTGATCTTATTACACCAGAAACTGCTTCGTGAAACGAACAAAAGGAAAGCTTCAGCTTCACGCTAGTGTTGTGGTTCTTTGTTCACTCTATTTCCCTAAGCAAATCAGTCGCATCGCCGTTCAAATGCACTTCACAAACGTACATTCAGCAGTGATTCAGACTACCTTCAGGACTACCTTCAGTACCTTCAGGTTAAAAAGCTCAACAGTCTATTATTTAAGATGAAGTAACAGGAAGTAACATACTATGTAGCTTACAACGGTGCTCTTAGCCACCAATAAGCGGAGCTGTACTGCTAAAAGCTATTTATTTAGCCAGTGACTAAGATGATCCAGTATAGCAAGTTAACTTTGAAGATTCAATGTCAAAGAATAATTTGTGCAGGAACTGAACATTTCTAGAGCCACTAGTATATTGAAGCATTCATTTATCCTGTGAAATATCTACAAGATGGTTTGGCACAAAGGTTTGTACAGATATTCACGGATCCCAGATGATGAATCCTACTGGCTTTTCCTCTAGCTCAACCTGGTAAATTTCAGACCCAGCTTCCACTGCTGCAGAGGTCAAATGTTCATTCCCTCCTGCCATATTTTGCATCTCTGAACAGGAATGCCTTAAAGTATATACTGCATGAGAACAAACACACAGTTTTAAGCAGTGCCACTTTTCTTCCACTTTACCTGTGTATAACCTCATTTCTACCTTTGTCTTGGTCAACAATTACGGTCTCATCTTGTTGTTCAGGTTCATCGTATTTAGCAAAAAGAAAACACAAAAAAACAAAGCTTTTCTTGTTTCTCATTTTGTTTCCCCATGTTTTCCTTTAAACAAAACTATCTTTAACTGTCTTCTAGGTTGAATAATGTACTGTCATCACAGTGCTTGAGGGGAAATTGAAATATAGAGGGTGAGAGAGAGACATGACATGTGATTTCTTTGTTTGACAGATAATGGGCCTCGGCTGTAACACAATTATTTCATTAATACAGTATTGGAGATGTGGACAGTACAATGAGCCAGTGTGAATACATGTAAGTGTGTGCATGTACCTCTATCTGTAGTTGTGGGCATACATGAATATGTGCAGAAAGTGGTGATGATCTCACCTCTCCCTGAAAGTAATATTGAGTGACTGGGGGTAAAACTGTGTTAAATAGGGATTTCTCAACAAGCCCTAGCTTGAGGTTGATGTTATCATTGATAGTGTGTCATCTGAGGAGATGAGTGACAGCAAAAGAAACACAAGGAAAGGTGAACCTGACAAAGGCTGTGGTAATTGATAGCATAAGTGATGATAGGGAGTGGAAACACCCCCTTAACCTTTAAACATACAATATTGCATATAAAAACATGGTACAAGGTACAACGGAAGTGCTGGGTCATTGGAAATTATCCATTATTAGAGCTGTCTTGCAAAGAAAAAGAGGTAAAATGCATAGAAAATCAATGTTTATCACTGCTACCTACTAGCTCATTTGCTATGGATATATTTTGCATTCATATAACAATAGAGATTAATCCTACAGAACTATTATACTACTCTCTGTTCACTGAAGACAGAAATTAATGATTACCAACATGAACAGACTCCGGCAGGAGGTGCTGTACTGTATGTACTACTATTTGTACAATGACTAAACATTTTCAATGAAGGGTTAGAGTCCAGGTGCTGTAGAAGGTTTTGAAGGTACTGTCTTTCAGTCACTAACTTCAAGTGACTCAGCTTGAGAGCTTTATATACTGTAGCAAAGACTGCATGAGTTTCATATTATCTAAACAAATGACACAAAGACAATAATATATGTCATTCCTCTTCAAATTAACTATACTTTGAATCCAGAGCTACATATAGCTCACTAGAATGCAGCTCTCATTGTCGTATTACTCACCATGGTCATCATGCAGTTCGTAAAATCAAAGCTGCATAAAGGCTGTAATTTTGGAGACATGTAATTTACCTGTTTAAGTTTATAGCTAAAGGTTAACCCTTGGTGTAAAACTATGCATGAGTTAACTTTATGCTCTGAGTAATGCAGTTGCAGTATTTTGAACATTGTTGGGGTTTTGGTTGGGGTGAGAGCAAGGGGTCATCTCTAGGATACACACTCCTCAATTAGCCTACAACGGTGTTTAAAATACAGGCTGGGCTTCCTTTTAAACATCTGTAGCCTGCGTATATGGCTGTAAAATAACCTTTACCATTTCTGAGCTCACTTTCCACACAAGAAACTCCCTGATCTGTCTTGTGATGAAAAAGATTTAGTATTTATCTCTGTGCCAGAGTTCAGAAAAGGGAAAGTGTAACTGATTGATTAGTCACAAATTCTTATGCGGATGGTGATCTGGGTAACAGATCCACTCCCTTCCTATATTAATAAACCACTTGTCTGTAACTAGCAAATATTATACTGGAGTGTCAGCCTGTCTAGTCATGAAACTGGGTCCTATTCTCAGGTCTGTGCACCTCGTGACCCCAAGAATCCCTCTCGTCTGTCAATCACACAGCATGCTCTCAGGGAGGGGAGGGTTAGTGAACAGGACGAACAAACACAGTATCAAACCTGGCTCACACCAATCCTTCCTGCAAGGTGTTCTCCAATCACTCACACTGACAGGTTAAACAGACTCCACAAAAAGGGCATCCTTTTGGTAAACATTGGTAAACATTAAATACTACAGATGAAATATTGCATTGTCAGAGGCTTAGTCTGCAGTCACAGATATCAAAAACGAGGACAGGTAAGGATTAGAGTGTAAACTGCCAGTAAAAAGTATTACCATGGCCCAATGATAGGTGCACATCGAGAGAAGTATAATTTTCACTAGGGCCGATCTTAACTGAACTCTAGATTGAATGTAATGGCAAAAATTCACCGTGATGTTTCCTACAACATCTGGCACTGTCAGTTATAAACGTTGATTGGTCCACCACCAACAACAAAACACATAAGATTAATGTTAGTTCTTCTACTTCATTTTAAGTTTCAGCCAAATCTGAGTTTGAGTTTGATAAATGGTGAATTATAAATCAGTATCAGCCATTAAAGAATTGTGACAATTAAAAAATATGTTAAAATATTCACACTTACAAATTGTCATGGAGAGAACTGCTACAATGACTCATTCACACCTGGACAATATGACTTCATTCATACCACTCAGTGATTTATGCTCAAATCATTCAAACAAATATACTAATCTAACCATGAACTTTTACTCCAACACATTATCAGCCACCAGTGAAATGAATAGTTTCTAGTGACTATTCGTTCTTTCCATCTTTCCTCCCTTTCTTCCTTTTTTTCCACTAAACACATTTTTCCATAGGCCCCAGTCACTCACAATTTCCTCCCTCAATCACTCACTCTCAAATCACACAAAGTCTTACGCTTATCCTTTTGGACTATTCAAAAGCTTACATTACAAGATGTGGTCGCATTCCTTGAATCCTACTTATTCTTCCCAGCGAGCCTCTTCATCACCCACATACGCGTCTACCAGCCCATTTTCTCCAGTAATGTATGCCCCATGTCGAGGTCTTGTTTTCTTGAGTTTGATCTACCTACTCTTTGAAGTGACTACTATTCCAAGTCATCATTTGTCTCAAGAATATGGCTTTTATCTTAGCTGCACAAGGCATTCCTTCCAACACGCACTGTGTGTGTGCATATGCATTTGTGTATGTGTTTGCATCTGCAAAGGTTTGCATTAATACAAGGGTACACATGTTTTTGAGTGCCTTGTGTGTTTAGATTTATCTTGACCTATCATCCAAGCAAATTTGACCATGAGGGAGTCCGAGATACTCAATCATTCACACCCATAGACAATGCATTAAGAGAGGCAGTGAGGAGACTCTTAATCTGGTGAACTGATTCACAGTTTATGTCCCGTCTCCTGGTACCCCACCTGAAACACATCCATTACATCTCCGCCTGCAACAATTCCCTGATATCATTTTCATAAGCAACAAATCAAACTGCGCTGTCACATCATTCAACACAGCCTCAAATGTTTATCACTATTTCATCACACAGATATGAACAAACAGGAAAAATAACTTTATTAAGTAAGGGAGTCTGTTTTCATAAAATGGAACAAATTAGATTTAAAAAAATTTAAAATTACTTTTTTGTGCAATTACACATAATGGTAATGAGGTAATGGGAAATATCTGGACCCAAACACTGTCTGCAGAGATGTTGTCAAAGTTTGAGGAATTGATGAATCATCCAGCTGAACACAAATGGGGAAAATTCCCAGCTGAAACCTCCTGCAGCTCCTACAACAAAAATTGCATCTGAAAAAAGATAACATTGTAACTTGGCTGTGCATAAAGCAGTTAAAAACTAACAGTCGAGTTTTACTGCAGAGGCCTAATAGTCTGGGTGGAATAATAAATCTGATGGATTTGGTGAGTGGGGAGAAGGATCTCACATTAGGGGCAGAGCATGGCTTAGCCGTAGGGAGAGTTAAGAAGCCAGGCTCAAAAGTGTCCTCCCTGCCTCTGACGTTCTTTAACCTCTTTTGTGGCTTTGAAACCTCATGTCTTTGGCCTCCAGTCACTCTCTATTTATGCAAGAAAATAAAGAAGAGAACGCTGCCCCTCCTAAATCTGTAAACTGCAATTAAGCTAAATTCCAAGTTTATTTCCAAATGCCGTCCTTGCTCCAGACCATGTGAGAGACTTGAGTCTAAAATTATCACACTTTTGGTCAGGAGGCCAAGATGAAGCCAGCGCTAGGACTGTCTTCTCACAGGCCACAGGATCACAAAGATGCTGTGGATGGCTGAAGCTATTGTAATAATCGTTTGGATTGCCATAATTCAGAAATGTATCAATTAAAACCCTTTTTTGAAGGAGGTCCCGTAGTGTGTGACTAAGAATGTGTGATAAAATGTAACACAGGGATACAAATGTTTACAGATTTCAGCTATAGATGCTGCTGCTGCTGCGGCTTTAATAAGACCAAAAAATAAAAGATAAAAGAAGTGAAATGGAAAGGGACAAGGTACTGACATCTCAACAATGACATTACTTTTGTTTATTGTTTTATGCTCACTCAGCCCCCTGAAAGCCAAAGGGCTTGTGCAGGGAGAGAGCTTAACTAAAGGCATCATGTCAGTGTAACTGTTTTATGTTAGCCCTCCTAACCAAAGGTCTGACATCTGGAGGCAAACAAAAAGAAGCCCACGCACCCTAGCACATCTCTCTAACTGTCTCTCTCTCTCTAACTGTCTCTCTCTCTCTAACTGTCTCTCTCACTGTCCGTCTCTCCATCATGTGTTTACACGTCGGTAGAGTAAGTGACAGGGCTGTAATCGGAAGTCTACAACCGTGTCATTTGGAAGACTGTTGTCTTTTCCTGGGAGCGTGGTGGTCAGTAGAGAAAAACAAGATTTACATCTCACAGGGAGGGGCAAAGTGTCAACCATGCATTATCCCCTATTGGCTGTGGTCAGGGATGGGCGTTAACATGTGGGAGAGGTAGAAGTAAAGATGCAGACCAATTTTCCTCCATGGGAGACATTTTTATATCAAACACTGGGGAATCTCATAACTCAAAAAATACATGGAAAAATAAAAAACACATGCCTCACCATTCTTTACAAAGGCCTGTATCACATGATTCCCTCCTATTGTCATGTCGTGTGTGCTGTTTCTTTGTGAGTCACCAGTAGTTATGAACTTAAAAGGATTACACCAGGTGTGTGTTGTACTTACTGTTGATGGCGTCATTTGTCAGTCAACCTCCTTTGTGTGAAAGCAAGTGCCACCTATAAACAAAGAGAGAGTAGGTTTTGGTAAATACGGTTCATAAAATGTCAATCTGTGGTTTTGGAGAAAGGAATGTGGGTATTTCTGAGGTTATTTTGTGAACTCTGTTTTTGTTTTTCTTTGTGATTGCCTTTGATATTGGAAAATAACAACCAGTGCATAATTAAAACTTCCTCTATAGCGATTTTATTACAGTTTTATTTATTTATTCACAAAGTTTACTGTTTATCCTTTCTAAAACTATAAAGGGTTTACCACCACAAGCCTTCTTTCACATCCTGGAAAGAATTAAACAGAGAAGCTTTGATTTCTCACAGTTAGCCTAAACCTGGCAACAAGGTTAAAGGACAGGGAGATTGCTATATAAAGTGAATGGAAATGGTGGAACAGTAAAACTAAATAAAATAAAAAATTGGTGTGTTTCCATCATATCTGTTGAAATGAATGAACCAGCAACACATCAGAAAATAGAAAACAAACCCGTAATTAAACAGAAAACCTTTCAGAGTAGATTAGTCATGGACAAATAAGGAATCAGTTTTTTTTGGCAGATGGTATTAGTCACTTTTCATGCTGTCTGAAGGCAAAAAAGCAATAAGCAACCTTTAGTTGCTAGAAATATTGTAACATTCAAATGAATGCACAACAGTGCCTTGTTAAACAGTGCATGCAGTGTTGTTTACCATCTGGCATTTCTTAACAGCATTCAGGGAATTTGAATATTTGGGTTGATGTGAGAAATGTTGCTAATTCATAATCAACTTCACCCCTGTATTTCCTTTACTAACTATCACTAGAAGAACTCAAGTGGCTTACATTATACATTGTATGGATATGTTTTCAAAATGTTTTATCTCCATTTATGTTTTTTTTATTAATATGTTTTCATTTTCATGGAAATTATGGATGAAAAAACTGCTTTTGACTAAAGAGTAGAACGAGTCAGATTCCCCAGCAGCGCCATGACCTGCTTTCAGATGAATCCAGCCAGACAGACACGCCTAATCCTAATCCTACACAGGTTCAAAGCTCTGCCAATGCACATGTGGCATCAACCTGAACAGAGTTAAAGAGAATAAAAGAAAAAAAAAACAAAGAACAAAAGAAGTTAGCAGAGAGAGGACTGTGAGTAAGGTATTGATGTGTGTTGTGTCTCTGGAAAATGCAAGACTGCTTATTTTAACCAGCCATATGTGCATGTTTGTGTGTATTTGCTGTGGTAATATCATTTACATTTCATTGGTGGGTGTAGGTGAGCTCAGCAACCCTGCAGAGAATAACAGACTCTTTTTTTTGTCAATGATTGCTGACTAAGTT